>JACDOX010000031.1:6452660-6659066 GCA_014549065.1 Cardinalis cardinalis
TATATGAAGAAGTCAGACATAAAGTCTTATTTTCCTTCTCCTTTTCACTTGTGAAAAAATCTTTTCRTATATCAGGAATTTACAGGCAGGAATAGAAGCTGCATTAAATAGTCACAAAATCCACCCAGTAAATGGAATATTATCTGAAGATTGTTGGGAATTTCACTTACCCCTCCACTCTTTTGTCAGCTCTGCGTGATAGAAAGCTGTATTGTTTTATCTGACAGTGTCCTTTCCTCTGTTGTGTTTCAGTGATATTCCCTTGCTGTATTSCATCAAAAAATCAGTTTACTCGTGAGAATGGTGATTCATTTCAAGGAAAAAAATGATCATATGTGTTCTCCTAACTGTGGAATTTAACCAGTCAATGAAACTCTATTCAATAGGTGTTATACAGTTTCAATGACCAAAATACTTTCTTCCCAGGATATGCAATTCTGTTTTAAAATCTGCTATAAACAGCATCACTTAGCTGTTTATTTCTGCATTAATTTTACAGGTAGTGAAAAGAATATCAGTTTAAAATTCACCATACCCTTTAAGGATTACTCAATAATCAGTTAGAATTCTTTATGTGTATATGGCAAAGTTCATGGAATAAGGCAGTATTTATTAAGACAGGAATAAAAGTAATAACCACTCATCTCCACAAACATGCTTTTTAATGAAATTACACAGACTGCATAAATGAGAATGGATAATATTGTAGAGAGATGAGGCTGTGATGTGTTTTCTACAGTAATTGGTGGTGTAGTGGTGGGGTAATGGTGATGTAGTCATAATTTTGTGGTTCTAGGAAGAAAAATGTATAAAAATACTGCGTTAGGACATGCCTGGCTGCTAAGACCTCTATTTCTTCTGTCAGTAATTAAGAACTATTAAAATCATTTATACCTCCCTCAAATTTCATTGTATCCCTTTAGACCTGAGACTTTGCAGAGGTGCTTTGTCAGATGCTGTTCTTAAAGAGAAGATGGTGGTGTTAAGGATACTAAAGAGAACAGAGAGRAAAAGTCAAGAAATATCCATTGTCTTCTTCCTGACCTCTGGGTATTTGTTAAAAAGTGGAAGTCTGAAGGATTGTTTCAGCTCTTCAACTTTTTGTAGGGCTGTGACCAAGGTTTTTTAACCCTAAGCCATTCAGATCTTTTGCTGTAGAACAATATGGGCAGAAAAATACTGGAATTTGCAGTCTAAGAACATACCTGTTAAGTAAAAAAATACCAAATACTGATGTTTTTCTTCTTTGTCTTGCAAGTGTAATAAGCAAGTAAGAGACGTGTGGCCTGTCTTCCACCACCGCCTTAGAGTGAAGAAATCGATGCTGAGGTCTTGACATTTAAACATTATGAATTTTTAGAATTTTTCTGGGTCTGGCTCTTGTCTGGTCCTGTGCTGAATGTCCTGGAATGCAGGAACTCCCTTTTCCATTCACCTGGAACAGTTTGTGTGAAGCAGTTTTTGCAGTTTTAAGCCTCCGCACATTGTAAACTCAGTCTCAGTCTGTGAATACCAGCTGTAGCTTCATTTCTAAAACTCACTCCTAATTCAAACAAAAATATTCATGGAGTTGAAGCCCTAGATACATGCAGGTTTTGACTGATCTGAATATAATGTTGATTTCTTGCAGTCAAAAACCATTTAATATACCTGAACTAACACATTGTTAACTTTATTGGAAGCTGTATGTTACCTATTTTCCTGCTACCGTGTATTTAGTTGCAAACTCTGCAACTACAATAACTTCTTAGTTTCTAAAGGAAATATTTAGTAAACACAATAACAAACAAAATGCATAGGGCCAGATGGAACTGTGTCAGGAAACTGAATGTGGTTATAACTAGCTTTTAGGAATTCAARTGACATATAACATGTCATAGCTGTGAATTTGTACCTAAATGTTTAGGTTGAAGTGGTAGTGAAATGCCCAATGCTTTTTGTGATTGAGCTTCACATATTCCGGTAGCAGTTCAGACAGCCATATTAGATATCCTAACATTGGGTGTCTTGATTATAGCTAATGTGTGCAACATAGGTGTTGCATGTGAATGTTTTTCTAACCTAACATAACATAAGGAACAKAAAGGGAGAAGAAAACTGGTGTTTTAGTGGAAATAACTGATACTGGACCTTGTTCATACCTAATCCACAGTGTTTAGACATTACAGCAGGACCTTCCATCCTTTTCATCTACCCTAATCCTAAACTTTCATCTTCCTGTCATGATCTCAAGTTTAGCAGAGTAGCAGTGATGAAAAACTCTTTTTAGCTAATGCCGTTGATGCACAAAGCAGTTTGACACAGGGTATGAAATAGAACCAGCTGCTGAACTTTCTGTGTTAGAAATAATACCCTTACTGATACCCATGCAACTGGAAGTCTTGGAGAAAGAATAAAATTTTGTTTGAAAAAGGATTGTAGTTTTCTGAGAAAAATTGTTGGCTTCTTGTCYGTAGAGACAATGATGTTGAATTTGCCAGTAGCTGGCATGACTCTGCCCCTTAGTTTTCAGTGCTCCCTTAAGTAARTGAAAGGAAAAATCAAGTCCAGCCCCAGAGCAATGATCCATGCAAGTTAAGTGCACTTCAGGGACAATGTGATAAAGYTGAGGTTTTGGCTGTTGGCAAGTAGATTAGAAGGAAATGAAGAAAGTATTAATTTTGTGTAACTAAAAGAACTTACACAAATATTTTTAAATCCTCAGATATTTTAAAAATATTGTTTTGTGATATATATGATTTCTATTAAGTTCGTGAAATTTTTAAGTTGATTTTTATTAAAAAGGGGTTCTTAATTACAAAGTCTAACCTCTGAAATTGCTCAGACAGACCTTTGTTCATTATGCAGTAATTAGAAAGGCACCATTAGCATCTATGCTGTGAACTTTTCAGTGTAGTTCAAGACACATAGTAGTATAGCCAATTAAAAACATTTAAGTGGGTAAAAAAACTATTAAAGCTAATTCATTAGACCTGCATATTTTGGGGTCAGTGGTACAGAACATGCACATCAAAGCAGAAAAAGCTTGAGTTGCTAATATGCCCCAGAGCACTGAAGTGAGCAGCATTGCGGATCGTGAATTTGAGAGGTAGGGCAGCCTTGGGGTACTGATTACATTGATGAGGATATGGTAATGACTTAAGCAGCTGTCAGGAGTTAGAAAGACCAAAATCCACAAGGATATGTGGCTAAGTAACAGATGCCTTTAAAACTCTTTGGTTTGTTACTGTTCAGTAACTTAGAGGAAAACTTTAACGAGGTGACCTCCACAGTATTTTGTACGTAGATYAGGTTTTTTTTCAATTTTCAAAAGACTGGTTTCTTACAGCACTGAATGAGCTCTGAGAGATCTGATTTTAAGAGCTACCAAGACCTTTGTCAGGTCAAATAGCAGAGAGGAGGGAGGAAGGTGATTTTGAGGAATGCTTAAAATAATAAATTAATTAAATCAATACAGAGTCTTTACAATGCCTAGTATAAATTCATCTAAGAGGAGACACCAGTGATCCTTGAATGTCTTTTAAAGGCCAGTGCCACGCTGGACTTATGTGGTCAGTTGGTCTAATGTCCAGTGCTATTGCAAATATTTCTGACAACCTGACCAAAACCTACAATAGAAATAGGTGGGTCAGCAACTTGAAGTTGCTAGTCACTAAAATCATAATTCACTTTCAGAGAAATTAGTTTTCACTCACAAAGTTGCCAATCTAGAAGTTAGGTGCTAGATTAAAGCTATTAATCCAGGGCTGTCTATGGTCAGTGGAGAAAAATAAAAATCTCAAGGGAGTGAATCATGCTGCTCAGGGGTCTGTTTTCTCATATTTGAATTTTTTGCTGGAGGACCTTTCTCTGTTGTCTATAAACATGGATAGCATGAGCAATTAAAAATTAATATCTAGCTAATAGAAAGTTAAAATAACAGACTGCGAAAAATGGGTTAAATAATAATGTACCTGTGAAAAATTATCCAGTTGGTACAGCTGGATAACTATCTGCCTATATCCTATCCATTTTCCTGTACTTCTAAACTCCAGTACTTGCAGACCGCTTATTAAGTGCATAGAGTCAATGGTCTTTTTTTCCCCACGCTGCAGTTCCCACAAATGTTCCACCAATAAAATGGAATTGTGCTACTTGGACGGTATTGTCAGTAGCAGGGCGCAAAGTGGTATCGGCCTCAGGAGAGGTGTGGGCAATCACTGACACCTGACCTCAGTTAAGCTTATATAAAGTGCTGAAAGGCCTCATACTGATTATAACAATTCTTTGGGGATCGCCATCCTTCCCTCCTGCAGCTCATGTACAGCTCTTTTAATGAGCTGCTCGGTGATCTTGTCCASAGCGAGGCTGGAAGTGAAGACAGTTGAGAACCAATCAGGGATGTGATTAATCACTGTTAACACAAGAGCAGGGCACTGCTGACTGTTGGTATGTGCTGTTTGATTTGAATGCATTTATCTGGGGAGGTGGGAGTCGCTCTTTATTCTGGCAGAAGCAACCCCGCTGCTTCCAACAGCTGCTGAAATCAGGCATGTTTCATTGCTATTAATTCAATGCAAGAAATCATTATCATTGTGCTGAGGTGCTGGACACCTGTTATTCTTTCTTGTCTGAATTCTAAAGTCAAATTAATGAGATTCATGTGCTCTCAGTCAATAAAGTTTTACTACGTAAATGGTTTTCTCCTGGTCAGAGTTCAATGCCTTCATTTTACCTTGGAAAATGATGCAGAAGGTATTCAAACTAGCAAGACTGAAGAGTAAATTAAAAAGTGTGTAGCTCTCCTTTATAACAGATGTGAATAGCTGTCTATGGTGATAGTGTGATAAAAATCAAGGATCTGAGTATCATTCTTGCATCTCACAATTATAATGCTTTTTCCAAACTGTTTTTGGAAGAACATTATTAAGATTTTCTTTTGCTTGCTTTGGCTCCCTATTGAAGATGATGGATGGTTACTTCCTTTTGCTGTCAGCTAGCCAGTGAATAGCCGAGTGAAAGGAGAGGAATGAAGGACCAAACCCCTTTCCATTTCACAAAGTCTTAGAATGTTGACTGGGAAGGCAAGCATTAAATCTATTCCAAATCTATTTACTGTAGGTTGCCATCCATCACCCTGGTATATGAGTGCCTTCTAAATGAAATAAATGGCAGTACAGAGGGTGTAGCTGAACAATAACACTCTTGTTCGAGATAATTAATAACCCCATCAGGTTCACAAAAGGTTTTTATTT
The DNA here is from genome assembly GCA_014549065.1 of Cardinalis cardinalis. Lineage (NCBI taxonomy): Eukaryota > Metazoa > Chordata > Aves > Passeriformes > Cardinalidae > Cardinalis > Cardinalis cardinalis. The sequence continues at coordinate 6,457,895 of JACDOX010000031.1, forward strand.
TTTGTGGAATTATTTGCTTTCCCCTCATTCAAATTATCAAAATTCAAATTTTCAATATTAAGTAGATTTGTATAGTGAAACACTTTCTCAGAAAATTGCTCTGTAGAATTTTCTTAGAATTCTTGGAATTTCATAACACAAAACCCCTCAAGATTTATAATTGCTAAGTTCTTCTGAGGACCTTCTTCATAGCCACCTTGTTGCCAGTTGGTATTTTGAATTCATACTTACCCTTATAATCTGAATGTACCTATCAGAGGGACAAAACTGTGATGATGTTTGGTGTTAGGGTTTTAATTTTTTTTATTTCGTTGTACTGGTTTTAAACTAATTTGTGCAAAGATTATTTAAGACCAAAAGAGATATTTATTGAATTGGTTARTTTTTTTATTGCTATTTTGGCATGATTTTGTATAGCTGGGAAGGTCACACCTTTTTTCCTAAATAATTAAAAGCTGTAAGCTGGTGGCTTATTATTATTATTATTAATTATTAATAACTATTATTTTATAAAAATATATTTTATTATTGCTGTTGTTGTTGCTGTTCTTCTTCTTCTATTATTTCTTGTTGGTGTTGATTTCCTTAAAATAAATTCTGCCAATTTAAGTTGTTATATAGGTGGTATCTGTACTCTTTACTGTCTTGAGAATAGTGGTTAAATAAGTGTTCTGTTTGCATTTTCAGGGGAAATTATCAGGCTATGTGAAACAAACAGTTCTATCTTCTGCTTTTGATAGTTTTTAAGACTGGAAATATTTAGTTATGCAGATATTTATCTTTTTTAGTTATCATTTCAGTTGTGAATTGCTATTAAACTTTGTGAGCTATTAGTGATCTGATCAATGCAGAATCCATAAAATTTTGCCTGTTTCMGGTGGATAGTGTCTGTTTGACTAGTTATCTGAAGGCTGATTGAAAGGCAGCTTTTTAATATTTTCCTCTTCTTTCTTAAAGAGTGGCGGGAAGTGAACTGTGCAGAAAATTAATATATTGAAAATGTTGTAGAAATTTAAATAGTTTTTTTACATTCTTTGAAGAGAAACCCAAGAATTTCAGCTATCCTGAAAACACTTAATAGAAAAGTGATATAAGCACTTAGCAACGTGTCTCTGATGTTTTATGTGTGGATATGTGATCTGCCTCCAATATTTACTTGCCAGCAACACTTGCTCATTGCTAGCATTTCTCACATATCTCATGCCAATTTTTTTCTGTTTCTATAGCCATTTCAGGTGTTTTGTGTGCTGTTCTGTTAGTTTAACAGCAGTAAATAATATGAAATGTTAATTAAGTACTTAGTAACCATAATAGAATACCTGCTTGCACTTTGATTGACAGTTCATTATATGAAATAAAGTCTCAATCAATAAGTTCCCAGCCATTTGTCTGGCATAAGTAAAGACAGACTATTAAGATTCCAATATTTCTTAGAATACAGCCAGATGGAGACTGGTAAGTACCTTTTAGACAAAAATGTGACATATAAYGGAGTGTTGGCCTGTTGGCATGAAAACTAGAGTATGCTCTATTTATGCACCGTGTAAATAAACTGATTCAGAAAATGGAGATTATAAATATTGTTTATTTCTGGATTACTTGTATTACTCACAGCATCAATGGACCACTGAAAGAGTTTTTCATATTAAAAGGGCAAATAATCATTGTCACACCAACCTATTTTCATAAAGCTTATGTTGTAATGTGCATATTGCAGCTATGCTTAGAAGAGGAGGTTAATTCAGATGGCTAAGTCAAAATTAGATGTCCAGGATACATTTTCCTGATTACGAAGTTAGATTTCCTTTGTGAAAGTAAGCTTGCTCTACTTTCTAATTCTGTCAGTGTGTGATCAAGTTTATGATGCTATGAATCTCCCTGATTCTGATTTTCCTTTAAGATTCTGCTGACTTGATCATAGTCAAACCACATTACAGAATAGTAAGTGGAACTTGGACAACTGATGAGCTTTGGCTGAAGTATGGCTTTAGTCTTTGTGAAAGATTACAGTATAATATTTACCATATGGTAAAAAATTAAAGTCCCAAATTTGAGTGTACTTTTCAAGTCATTCAGCTACACCAGCTTTTGAAAATGTGGGTTTTTGTGGCTTAAATTTCAAAATCATCCTCAAATAAGAGCTTTTCATTATATTTTAAACTTGGTGTTTTATGTAATCATTTAAATCTGAATTTGAGAAAATACTGGAAATGTTTGYTGCATGGTCTTAAAAATTTTGTCCTATTTTTTAATTTCATTTGACATATTACCAGTGCTAATAGAAAAACTTGTTTCTACTTAACTTGACTTTATATATTCTGAGAAAATATTTAAAATGGGTATTAGAGAAGGATTAGGTGTTTGGGTTTTTTTCTTTTTTTTCCTTGTTTGTTAGCAAGGGAGCCTTTTGAGAACAGTATCCTTAGTTGTGCAAGTATTCCTAACATTTTTTTGGGGGGAGTGGGGTGTGAGGAGAGGCATTTTTTCCTGATAATTTGTAATAGTTGAAGTTACTTGCATGCTTGCAGGCAGCCCAACCATTTATCGTTTTCTGTTACAGGCTCTCAAAGTTGCAGTGTATGTTACAGAACTGAAACTTGGGATATTATTACAACACTCCTTCAGCAACTATTACTCTATTTAGATTACGATTCTACAAATATTATCTCTTGACATCTCAAAGTTTGTCAATAACTCTTTGCATGCTGGGATGTGCAACATGCTTAAGAGCTGCAACTATTTAATGATGCTTCATTAATTTCAGCGGAATGCTGGGAGGCATATTTTCCAAGTGACATACTTATATCACTGTTCTGGGAATACATCATGTTTTGCAACAATTACAACTTCCACAGGGCAATAAATCAGTTAACCATATTCCTCTAGGCTCAGAAAATTAGCTGAATTGCTGTKTCAGAAACAACTTTTCCCAAGCTCATTTAAAAGGAGGAGGTTTAGGAAAGGCCGAGTGAGGTGCGTAWATGGGCGCTTTAGAAGGGCATGGGGATTGGGAGCAGGATTCTTTCTGTCACAGTATGCAGCAAGAAATAATGACAAAAATGTGCTGAAAATGACCTATTGCTATGGAGCAAACTGAAACAAGGAAATAAAATAGGTACTTATGTTCTCTGCATTTTAATCAAGATGATGGCTCCACCGTTTTCTTCCAGCTGTGGAGGTAGGCAAAAAAAAAAAAATAGAACAAAATCCTGTGGTAAAAAATTGTTTTAACTCCTGATGTCTCTCTCTCCATTGTAAGTTTGGATCCATGTGAAGGTTCTGATGTCTGAGAGATACAGACATCAGAAAACAAAAATAACAAATTATAGAGTACCAAGGAAAATCAAGACTTATTCTTTGATTATTGGAACAAGCATATATATATATATATATATATTTATTATGCATATATGTGTTTTTGAAATATAATTCTCTAGGGGTTTTTACTGTTTTTTCCCAAACTTCAATATCACTCTGCCTACTGTAAAATAGTATGGCAGAATTGTCAGGTAGTCAAAAAATAAAACCAAAAAACAAAAAAAATCCAAACCAAAATACTCTACCAAAAAATAACTCCTTTAAATAGGAAGCATTGTGCCCTTATGGGGACAATCTTTATTGTAAGATATGCTACAGAGTATTGCAATGTTCTGTGATTTTGAATTGTTGGGCTTTTTCTGTGGGATGTGTGAGTGCATAAATATACACATTCATCTATATATGTATATTTATATCTATAGATGTGAATAGACATACACACACATATATATCTGTATATAGCTTGCTCAAGATCATTAAGGCTGACGTCTTCAGAAAGTCTTACTTTAAACACACTTGTGCACCCACACATCAACACAGAAATTTTCTCACTTTTTTATGGTCATAGGGAGACTTGTGAAGTATTCAGTATCTCACAGGCAAGAGTTCTTCACATGATGTGGAGAAAATGTGTTTGGATCCTGCTTCACCTTTTATTGCTATACAGGCAAAGAGCTTTGAAACTAAAATCTTTTACAGCTGTAAAACTATGTAGTCTGCTATAATTAAAATGCAGAAAAATACTGGAGCATAAAGAATGGGAAGTCATATAAATGAAGTGCATATTTCCAGTCCAGTGGGCTGACTGTGGAGATTGGGAAATGTATCTGCAAAAATATTGACAATTTGATACAATTCTAGAGACTGGGTAAACTGCAAAGATTTCTTCTAAAATAAGACACAGAAACAAATTTGCAATAAATATCAATGTCAACATTCTGTTGCTATGTTGGACTGAAAAAAACTGTGAACATGACAGACTCTCCAATGTACCTCTGCTTCTAAGTTTTCTGTATACATATGTGTATTTACATATACAGCAAGAACTGTATTTTATCTGTATTTAGCTAATTTAACTCTTGGGTAGGACTGATATATATATTTATTTAAATGAGCCATTTTCATATGTGAAGCTGCACCTCCCAGACCTGATAACTAGTCTCTAGAATTATTCATCCTTTTACTGGTGTGTCAGAACTACAGTCAAAGGGATGACTCCTGTTAACGTATTCAACTGAACTTGCAATTCACTCTCTCAGCAGTGGGTGGGATAAGACCTACATAATCTTGCAAAATACTTGTTTGTGCTTGATGCCCTGTTACCACAGCACCACAGTCTGCTAGATATAATTAGGAAAGTAGACCTGCAGTGTGTGTTCGGTCTCACGCATAGWACACATACAAACTGCAGTGACACCTTTGGTTGAAAAGTAACCTGCGCATCTCCCCCAGACTGCACCTGTCTAGTACATGAGAACAGGTATACACTGGCAAGGTGCCTTAAGGCATCAGAGATTTTGATTTATTTTTTCCTGTAAATTCTGCCCTTTTGCTCTTTCTTAATGTGAAATTGAATCATAGTCTTACGCTAGCCTATATAAAAAGCATGATTTAGATTTAATATGTGTATATAAAGACATGTATACAGACACACACACACATACATATGTATACATATATTTTTTTTTCCTATCAGTTAATTTTGGGAAACACAAAGTATTTTCTTCTTTGTGAAAAAAAAAAGCCTGTATTGGAACCTCTTACTCATAGTTGCCCTTCAGTAAGTGAGTGTTGCTGCTACACCATACTTAATGTGATCAAGACCTGAGCCCTTGTGAGCTGTCCTTTGTGTCAATCTGCAATAATAACCCAGACTGTGGTACACATAGAAGCGCATTTTCTTTTTCTAATCTAACCTTTGAGGGAGATGCTGGCCCTTGTAGGTTTTCTGTACAAAGATTGGGTTGACAGAACATACATTTGATTTCTGTTACTAGATAATTGAAAGGATGAGGCTCAATTTGTGACAATCCAGAGCAGGAAGATGTGGACCAGTTGAAAAGAGTTCACTACAGGTGAGCTATGAGAATTATCAGTTGTCTAAAGAAAATATAATCCATGAGGAAAGTTGTAAAGAACAGTGGTTGTTCAAACTAGACAATACCAAACTTGTATGGGCATAACAAATAAAGACTAAAATCAGCAAGGGAGATTTAGGTTAGACACTAGGAAATATCTTGCAACAGTAAGGATGCCTAAGGACCAGGTTAGAGGTTTGAGGAAGGTTTTGAAAACTTCACTGATAAGAGTTTTTGAAATTAGACTGATACCAGCTGGGATAGAARCAAGTGTAGGTATTTCTATGAGGGAAAAAGGGACAGAAAATATGATTTATTGATCTTTGTAATAGCCTTTTTGTTCACAATTATACCTTCTGCATCTCCACAGGATTGCTTTTAGTTCTCTGATATAACTAAAATATATAGGGGGTTCTTTGTTAGAGAAAATTTGGTTTTGGTATTAAAAAAAMCCCAAAATCTTATGAAAATTACTACTCTTAAGAATTGTTTTGGGTAAATGTATAAACTACTGTTTTCTGTTGTAAGGAAATTTGAATTTCTTAAAAATCCCGACAAGCAAGTTCTAGTATTTTGCCTTCTGATGTCTTTTAAATGCTGGGGTTTTTCATAGAGGTAGGACAGATATATTTAGATTTGTTTTCATGTATTTATCTTTTTTCCCCTGAGCACATGATAGTTATGTATATATGAAGATAAATGTTTGGGTTTTCAAAATGAGTAGCTATAAAAAAAATTTGATCATGCAATTGAAATTTTATCTGAACCTTGAAAAAGAAAACATGAAAATAATGATGTTTAGCAGCAGAATTCCTGTGAAATTCCTTGTGGACAGAGCTGACTTAATAGTGTGGACAGTTCAGTTGGACTTGAATTTTATGGTACATCTAAATTGAGAAACATGAACTAGCAGCTGGATAGCTGCTACTATCTTATCCATCCTTAAAATGATTCCCAGGCAAATTGATGCATGAAGAAATATGGTTCATATACAATGGGTATTATATCAKCCTTCAGCTGAATCAGAAAGAATGAGTTTAAATAGGGAGGCAAGGGGGCATTCTTAGGACCTGGCTTGGATATTGGAAGGTTAAAGGGCTGGAAATGGAAGTAAAGACTGTAAATAGTGGTTTGGCAATGGATTGACAGTTGTATGCAGGTTACAAATTTTGGAACTCATAACTTACTGATTTTTTAATGGGATTTTATGTTATGCAGACATAACTTTTACTGATGTTTGCATTTTTCTCAGTCAAATAATATTTTACATTAATATGGCATGTCTGTTTTGATTTGGTTTTAAGGGAGCTATTCTAGGGTTTTAAATCAAGCAGTGAAATTGCTGCTGTGCTGTATGCAAGCTTGTAAGTGATTAGTAAATGATATAAATTCCTATTTCATTTAGTTGGTTGATAGAGGTATAAAGCTGTACAGTTGCAGATTCAGRAAAAAAACCTCAAGCAATCCAAATGCAGCATGACCTTTTTTTTTTTTTTAAAGAGAGGTAGATTTTGTCTGAACAGCAAGAAAATAGATGAGGGAGATTTGTCAAGACATGGAGGGAAAACTGTCCCAGGTGGGTGGGTGATCACAAACAAACTCTACAAAAGTAATGAGRTTGTGTGAAAGCATGGAGCTGCACCACATTTACTGGAAAAATAAATGTAATTTTGACCAACTCATGGACTTTTTATTTGTTGACTGGTTTTAAGAAATTATGTTTTAACTTACACATTTCTTCCTTACATATCATTAAGTAAAATTTCTCTCATGTTTTTACAGTGTAAAAAATTTTAAACTCCAAATTTAATATCTTTGCAGTTTATGTAAGTTAGAGTGAATTTCTCCTTCTCACAGAAAGGATTGGCCTATTAATAGTGTCCTTTTCAACATATGGGATTATATTCTGTCAGTACTTAAACAGGACATGGTTCTTTTTTTATCCTGAATCCCACTTGTACTCGTAAACTGATGATGCAGAGTTATCAGCATTAATTTTGTTACAGAAATCTTGCCAGATCTTTCTCATTGCCTAATGACTATCTGTGCTGTAGCTTGTATTCTATCAGTTTCCCAGAATTCACTGTTCTTTTAACCTTATTGAGTGATTTATTTTTGCACTCAGCAGGCTCTGAATATTCATTTTTTTATATCACAGAATTGGATTTTTACATGCATCTGTTTTTGCAATTTTTAAGGAAAAGAAATTTGTGCAGCCACTTTCGGATTGTTTGTGGTCTTTTTTGCTGAATTCTTCACACCCTKTTTGATTCTAATATAGGAAGGATGGAAAAAGCCTCTAAACAACTTGCTATTCATGATTTTTAAATTTCTTTTAAGTAAAAAAAAAGAAATTAAGTATTTTTAAAATAGATATACAAGTAAAAAATAAATCTTTGTTTTCTCTTGAACTCAGGGTATCTTTTAAGCATAAAGAAATTATGTCTCCTCAAAAAACATTCATCCTATTTTTGCATCATTCCCACCTTGCCAGTATTGACAGACCATTAATTTAAAGGCCTGTGGCTATCTGCTACAGGTTTATAKAAAATTTGCACACATGGTCATGGAAACTGTCATATAGCTTACACAAGAAAATGCTGATAAATTAATATTGAGCTTCTTAAGTCATATATAGTAATGTCTGTCCAATGTATGATGGATAAAAATTAATTCATTTAGTAGTACRTGAAGAAATAGAAGAGCCTAGAGATGATTATTCCTTTTTTTTTTCTTTCCTTTTTTGAAATGGGATCAAAAACGTCTCTGCAGATGACCAGGAACTAAGAAAAGGGAAAATATTTGAGATAATAGGAGAAAAAGATTGTAAGATGTTCCATTATTTTTAGCAAAGAAGTTGGTAAACCTAAATAAAATTCCCATATTGGAAAAATCTGAGTACTTGGCAATAAAGCATTAATAATTATTTGTCAATTAATTTGGCAGGAAAATAAAATCCACAAAAGAAGCCTGAATCTATAAGGGAAGAATGATTCAATTTGTCAGATACAAATTTCTTCATTTTTTCATCAAATGGGGATGCTGTCCCTAACAGAAGTACCAACTGAAGCATATATCATGAACATCCTCGTTCTATTTCAGGTATTTAGTAGAGTTTAACTTCAGTTATGAATAGCAAAAATCTAGTTATTAACAGAAATAATCTATCAACCGAGAGTGCCTTGCAAAGCCTGAGGGAATCAAAACAAAAGTCAGGCCTTTGATACAGTATTGCTTTGACACGTGCACCAACACAAGGTTGGCAGGAGCTTTACTGCACTGCAGTGTTCACCTTTCTACTGACTAATCTTTATGCAAGGTTAGAAGCTCTGTGGTTTCTGATATGTGTGAGACTCCAAAGTGTAAATAGTGTTGATTTTTTTGGAGGTGAGTTAGACAGTCTTGACCTAAGTAAAAAATATAGGACACACAAAGGTGTGACTTTTGCAATTTATACAGATACTGTCCTTGTGAATAAAATCCCTGTGATCTCTGTGGAAATTCTCTGCTTTCTTCCTGACAATGAGAAATAATCTTGTTCTGTCAAAATACCTGAACATATTATTCACAGTGGAGATAGGATATGAGTTCATGATTACAGGAATCAAAAGTTACAATAAATGCATCATTAGTATTTCACACTTGTAGATATTAAAAAATCCTCCAAAACACTTAATTCCAAATCACCTGAAGTGAAATGAAAAACCAGGGGTATTTTAGTGAGGTTCTTTTGCCCTCCTACTTCTCCACATTATAAATTGGAACCCTGTTCTGTYACATTTTAAAACAGTTCAGTATCTGCTGCAACCTGCTAGAAAATGTGTTGTATTTTTTTTTTCTTTTCCTTAGAAGCTAAAGATATTTACTAAACCATTTTTGTATTTTTCAGCAAGCAAAGCTTGAAAGTGTAATTTCTTTTCTCCATCAAAAATACTTGGATTTTTCCACACGCTCCTGCTGGACACAAACTATCAGGATTACAAGAGTATACCAAACACAGAAAAACACAAAATAAAAACAAAAATTAGTACTACATGTGAACATCAAAATCTTTGGTGATTCAGGCTGCAAAGAATTCTTGAAATAAAATCAGCTTTTACTATTTTAAGAATCTGGTGCACCTAAACAATTATAGTATCTTAGTCCTTTCAGTGCCTGAGAGGAGCAAATTATTATTTTGATGATGCAAGTGAGGAATTGATTTATATTAATCAACAAAGTATTTTCATTAAGGATGCTCTGTGGTAGTAATGATGTATTTCTGTATAAAACACGAACAGGTGGCTTAACTTTTACATAGAAGCCATTTGCCATTTATCTTTGCTGTCAGCATTTCTTTTATTCAGCATTTCTTTTATTTTGCAGCTTTAGGAGCATTCCAGATAAATGCTCATGGAGCCATGAGGAAACATAGTAGCAGAGATGTTTTATCACTCAAAACTTTGTGTGTTAATCTCCTAACATTTTTTTTAAAGGGAACCCATACACTGTTCCTCTCAGCCTCCAGCTGTCAGAGCAACTATGAGATTCAAGGCTTTTCCATACCAAGGCATGCCTGAAAGTAGCTTGAGTGTTTGATGTAGAACCTGGAAAAAACAAAAATTGAGTCCTAGAAATGCAGGGAGGTTGGTGTGAATCTCTCCGCTGTTGACAGATCAGGCTTAGGTGGCTGACTTTTAAAAGGGATTTGTTCTTCTCGTCTCATCACACCTATTTCTACTTTTCAGGTTATTTTCCTGGTAGATTACATTTCTGAGATGTTTTGTTGTTTCAAAAACATGGAAAATAAAATCTCTTCTCCATATTTCATCTACCTTATGGGTTTTTTTAATATCTTGTAATTCAGAGAACTTTCATCTTTAAGAAAAAGAACTATCTACTTCTATTTCATTTCATTTTATTGCCTGGTTGATTTTTTGGTTTGCCTGGATATTTARCTGATTGTTATCTGGTGGTGTTGGCTCCTTTGTGGAAGCTCAAAAGCTCAAAATCATGTTTTGAAATGTTATTTATGCAAAGGAATTGCAGAAATACAAACAAACACRAATAATTATCCCAAGCCTGGGGAGTACTAGAAAGTTTTCTTCTTTTGTATTTGATGTAAGTGAATTGTGTAAGCCTCTTGTATGTAACTTAAATAGATAGTTTTAAACATGGTGATTTTCTTTGCTGAACTAGTAAGCTTCTGCATCCTGTAAGGATCCAATATGTATGGAAAACAGAAACATGTAATTTTAAAACCTGACAGAAAAGATATTATTGAGGTCATATAAAGTGATAGAAATTAACTTACTCCCGGGATAAATGAAAAACAACTAGGTCTTTATTTCTAGATATCGGAGAAGGCTTTTCACAACAATTTTAGGAGACTTCACTATCTTGGATTAAAAATATTTTAAAAGAAAATAGGTGGTTTGACACAGAGTAACAAACAGCCAGTTCGGTTTAAAAAAAAAAATCCCAATTAATTATTTAATTTCCCTCAATAAGAGAAGCAGAAAAATATTTTCTTGTATTGTGTTGTCCCCTTTGCATCTTCGGCATAATGGCATTTAAAGTCTCATTATGTTTTTAAAGTGAAAAATGTTTTCTTAAGTTGTATGAGCATGACAGAACAACTCTGTGTGATTTTCCTTTGAAGTTCTAAAAAAAATTCTTCTCTTCACATTGTGTGACAATTTCTTAATAAGAACATGTTGATGGAGTGGAAGCTCAGTGATTTTCTGTGTGAGTGGCAAGGGTTTCCTTTGAGTTAAAAAGAATGTGAAAGCACACCGTAATGTTTATATTGATCTAGACACTATCTATAGCTGTCTTTATTACATTTTCTTATTTTGACATAATTTATTCATGACTGAATTACTCTGTGGAGTTTCAGGAAGATGAAAAAGAGGTTTTCTCGTTATTGTAAATCCCCTACAAAAGCCGACCCAAAAACATATTTTAATTCTTAAAAGCTTTACTAGTGTAAGAAGAAACTCRGAGAGGTAAAAAAAGCAATTATGACAAATATAGTTCACAAAAGACCTGCCTTAGCATAATACACAGTTTACTTAGGAACACATTATCAAATTGCATGTTGTTTAAATGAAGTCTTATCACCACTAAATTATTTATACTTTAGTTTGAGAAGTAAATAAATGTTAAGTGACTCATACTTTTTTCTTTCTTCTGAAAAGACAACTCTAGCTATCAAATGCTCTATATCTTTTATGAACTAGATTTCAGTCTGATTTTTTTAAAATTAGGTTGCTGAAATATATTTTATACATAACCCAAAGACTCATGAAGGATCAGTTATTCATTGTTACACAGAAAAATGCAGTTTTAAATTAAAAATTCATTTGGTCATTTGGGACAAAGCTCTTCTCATTCATCTTTGTGATAACTCTCTTGAAGACAATGTAAAGCTGTAGGTCTTGGAGATGTCATGGATCATGATAGGCTGATGTTGATACTCACACTTGACACTATGTTTGGCTGCTGTTCATGAACAAATATCAAACTTGCTCTTCTGCAAAACCATCCACCAGTCCAATGTGTTAAGGTGTTTTTTTGGAACAGCCTTTCCGTGAGGTTCTGGCGCTTGTCAGGCCCCRTGGTTTGATCTCCATCAGACTCTTTGCTCTGCCGCGTCAGGCGCGCCTGGGGCTGAAGTGGTCTCAGGAGCAGGTCTGCTCACACACGTTGTCTCAGTGCTCTTCACAGGGGCTGTGATGATGCTTGCTGCCTTATTTAACTGCTGTCTTACCTTAGAGGATAATCTGATTTAACAGTGCTTTACTTTGTCTGCTCAGGAGAGCAAATGATTACTCAAGGTTCAACATCACAGAGAATTGAGTGCTACCTTTTGAGAAGGCTACATGGATGAGATAGATGCTTCTGATAYAAATTGTAGAATTTAATGTGTAATCAAATGTCTTTTTGGTGTACATGTTTTCTAATTAGGAGTGTTTAAGAGTTACTCTTTGACAGACAACTTTTTTCACAGTTACACATAATAAAAATCTGCAACAAGCAGCAAAAAAAAAATTAACAGTGCAGTATYTTTCCCAAAAGGTATACTTTTTCCCTCATTACTAAATTTGTATTAGTTAAAACCAATTCTTGGGTTGTCAAAGATACAAGGTGAAAATTTATTTACGGTAATTTACACTATAGCTTTACACCCTGGTGTTTTATTGATAATTTTCACATTTTCACTACAATTCCTCTTTGCTTTGGTGGACTGTGAAATTTTTCTTACTCCTATGAAATGGGGTAGTATGCAATAGTCTGWTAAATGGGAGACCTTTTTCCAAGTTTAAAATTTTAAATTCAGTGATTATGCTCTTTACATTTAGAAACAGTCTTATTTATACTCTGCCACAAAAGGAATGAATGGATTTGACCATTTCATCGCTTATGGTACTCTGATCATGTGCATTTCCTCTGGTGGTACATGATTGAGTAATGAAGAAATCTAAGCAGCTGTCTCAGAATGTACCCATTAACCAGATGATCCCTTGAAAAGGTCCAAAASAAACAAAAACCAGAAGTCAAATAAGGCAAACTGCAAAGTTCCTTGTCTTGAAGTTTGTACCACTGCCTGCTGCCGAACAATTTTTCAAAAAGGTTAGCATTTAAAATTCTAGTAAACCTTCCAAGCTGAGTGTCGGTGCTAAGTTGGTGGTTTTTTACTTTGGAGGACTGTGGAATGAGTTTGTGAGGTGGTTTAAATCAAACCTTTTAAAGACAAAAAGGACATTGTGAAAGAAARACAAAGACCAGAAAAGCAAGCAAAAAGAAACCTAACCAATCCCTATACGTTACAGAGATGACCTTGCATTAGTTTCCCTCTGGCAAAGAGGAGATACTATTTTGCTAGAAGTTTGCTTCTGATTAGCCTGGGTAGGAACTATCTCACCCARCTCAGTTGTCTAAGAATTGTCAAGTTATAGACTGGACATTTAGCTCCTCCTGTGGTCAGTGGAAAGACATTGGCACCAAGTAATTAATACATTTCAAAAAGAGATGCCTGAGAGCAGTGGGAATTGTCTGAAAGAAGCCTTTGGAGTGGATAAAAAGAGAGCCCAAATGAGTATTATACATAGATGACTAATTTTAGATGAGKAAGGCTGAAGTGCTTTGTTGGCAATTAGTCTTAATACATCCCTTGCTGCATATACAATTTTTCATGCTTAAGGTATTTATCACGTGCTCTGTACTAGAAGTCAGCATCATTTCCCAATTCATTTACAGGAGTGGTTCACAAAAATATTTAAGAATACCTAGAGGAGCGGGCATGCAGTATTTTTATTTCGGTCCTGAAGTATCTGTAGGAAGTTCACCAGCTTAGCTCATGTTCAGCAATTTTAAAGGAAATTTTGTTTTCTCCTTTTTTCCTTATCAGTATGTTCGGGGTGTTCTTTTTTGGGTTTTCTTGTGTTGTTAGGTTTTTGGTTTTTGTTGCTGTTGTTTGTTTTGTATGTACTTAGTGGTCTGAGAAATTATATTCTTAGATTGGGAATATCTGTTTTGAGATTGATTTGGTCACAAAASTGTTCAGATCTTTCACATCAGTTTTCCATTTTGGGAAATATAAATAATACCTTAAAGAGTCTTTGCCACACAGAACTTTGAATACTGCCATGATTAAAAATATTTTCTACTGTAGAAAATATTCATAATTTTTTTTAAGGAAAACTTGAAAAAAACCCACCAGTTTGAAGGTGTAGTTAATCTCAGAACACAAACTCCATAGGTGATATAGTTTTACATTCTGTTTGTTTATTAAGAGCAATACGAGGTTGAGTTGAATTTTGTTTGCAGCATTGAGTGTTACAGTTGGTAGAAAGGAACAGCTTTTGGATACACAGGTGTCTTCTTGATCCTATTATGTACAGTACCAGTGCAGCTATTTGTGTAAACAATTGACTCAAAGTACTATACTTAGACCTTCTGGAGTTAATTTTGTGTTCAATTACCTGTGCTCATACAGCTTTAGGTGTGTCTTAATGCCAAATGTAAACAAATTTTACAGAATAGATTTAGTCGGCAAATTTGGAACTTAGAACACAATGAAAGGCATTGCCAAGGGGCTGAGTCATGCCTTCTTTTAGAAGATTAGCTATAGTGTCATATGAGTGATACACCTACGTTTAACTCTGGTACTGTGGTGGGTTTGCCTTGCCTAGGGAACAAATTCCCCCCCAGCCACTCAGTCACTATTCCCTCTGTGGGAGTGGGTGAGAAAATAATGAGAATACTGGTAGGCTGAAATAAAGACAGGGTTCCTGATGTGGGGAATATTAATTTTCTTGCAAATTAAAGTATATTCAGGTTGTAAGGATCAAAACAAATTCTTAAACCAACRCTTTTCTTCCTCTTTACCCCATGCATAACTTCACTCTTGGATCCTGTACCTTCCTTACCGTCACCCTGCAAGCAGCACAGGAGAATGGGGAACTGGGGCTTGTGGTCAGTCCCTAAAATGGCTCCTCTCTGCCGCTCCTTCCTCTTCACAGTTCTCCTCTCTTCCAGCAAGGATCCTTCTCATGGGCTGCAGTTCCTKCAGGATAAACCTGCAGCTTTTTAGGCACTTCTGCTGGCTGAAGGAGAATGTCTGCCCTATTGCCTGGACTATCTCTCCTCACTTCCTTCTTTTCTCACCTTGGTATTAATGAAATTTTCAGACTTTTTCCTCCTCTCACTACTCTGTTGWCCAGTATTTTGCTCTTTCATGGACATGCCTCCCCCAGGCACAGCTCAACTGTCCCCTGTGGTGCCTCCATTTGGAGGCAGCTGGAACTGCATTTTTCTGAAATGAGTTAGCTCTCTACTACCAAAACCTTGTTGTTTAGACCCAACTGTCCATAGAAAAAAATAATACCATGCATACCTAACCTAAGTATTGAGAAAGTTCTGACTGAATATTTCCATGAAATCTCCTTGGAGAGATTGGACTCTTCCTGGCATGAAAAAAGATTTGAAGATGAGATTGAAACAAAGACAGTGTGTTTTCCAGAGCATTTGATGTATGAATTGATCATTTGGTCCTGTTGAATTCTCAGACTAGCAAATTACTGATTAATCAAAGATGTAAATTTAGGAGGGAGAGAAGGCAGGTTTTGCAATCATACGCGGGGCTTTTTTTCTGGTTTAGATGGTTATCTCTGTGTATGCAAAGAATAAAAGTCTCTGATCCCTGTAAGTAACTTTTCAGTCCATTGCTGGAAAAATGTTGAAGTAATTGCAGTTTTAGTAATAGTCAATGAATATTTGTAATTACAATTTCTGTGATGACTACATAGAACCATATATTAACCACTATGTAGAACAATATCCATATTTGCCTGATCATATTTTTAAGAAATTTTAGAGAGCTGCTTTCTCTTTGAAGTCTCTGTAAAGTCTCTGCCACATGGAATATATCCATCCCTGCCCAACCCATCTCCCACACCCCCCTCAAAAAAAGCATTAAAAAAAAMCCCAGTTTATATGATAATATAAAAAAAGGATAATGGCATAACTTCCATTCATTAGCCTGACTGGGCTTTGACAATTGTAGTCCTTTTAGTTATTATCTTTTACAGAAAGAAATTTTCAAATTGAACATTTCATAACATTGTGTTACTTGATTGCATTGTACTATTTTTCCTTTTTTTACAACTCACGAAAAAGTGTAGAAAGAMATCCTTTATAAAAAGGATTGTTTATGAATCTAACAGTGAAAGAAGAAGCCAATATCTGTCATTTTTTTCAAAGACAAAAGAAAATACCTGTCCTTGGCCTTGCCTGTGTCTCTGTAAGGGAGGCTATCCTGATCATGTATATTTAAAGCGATTGACTTGTGCACAGTTGACATTTATAATGGTATGTCTTGAAAACACTTACCTTTTCCAAACTGACTTGGTCAAGATTATAATGAAAGTAATAACATGATTAGACCTGGTATTAGCTCAACAGTGATATTACCTTAGAAATGCTTTAATTGTTGATGGTATGGRAAACCTTTGTTCAAATCTTAAAATATCTCCACGCTGCAAGACTGCGTAATTTAAGTCACTAACCAAACATAGTCCTTGTAAAGTATAAATTGCATTTGAATGCAGACTGCTCTCCAAGTTTTATGGGCTGCTTTTTTTAATTCATCCTTTGTGCAAGTTATTTCAGAGGGACAACCAGATGAATTGAAAAAACAATAGAGTGAGACATGGAAAACAATCAAGGTATTTTCCCTTTTCTAGCTAACCTTTCTAAAATCATGCTTGATCTTCAGAAACAAAATGAAAAGTGTTCTCTTCTATTAATACTGAGAAAATATTTCCCTTGATGTACAAGAAGCAACAATAGATTTTAAATAACATTGTGCACAGAAGAATTCTCTGTGGGAAACTTTCATTTCTTCTTGAAAGTAGCTAGTATATTATCTCCTGAATAAGTGTTATGGCTAAGTAATCCATGCACATGCACAATGTTTTAAGAAGGTGTGAGTTAGTCCTCTTGCAAAACAGAAAGAGGACATTTGAGGCCCAAATTCATGWCGCTTAGTATGAGGTACTTAACCGAGACAGGTGAAACACAAGTGCAGATATGCCAAGTGGAGTCCAACAGAAATCTGAACTGGCTWACTGAGATCCCTACTTGTCATTGCTGACTCTTCAGGAACACTGGGCATTTTTAAAGGCTCTGCGTAGATGCTTTTTATTCCAGTGTCTTTTGGCTTTTGCTAGCAGTGACAGGAATAGGATGAACAACACTTTTTCTTTCCCCCTAATCATGTGAAATTGTCAACGTAAAAACAAAGCTAACAATAACTGTGTTTGAGTTATCTCAAGGAAGAAAGCCTGAGAGCTGTGTCTCTAAAACCACTTTAGTGAAAGGTTAATGCTCRTTAGTGTGGAGTCAACAGCACTCTGATAAACCTCATAGTTTAAAYTAAATGACAGAAAAAGAGCTAGTAGTACACAAGTGAGCATTACAATAAAATGTGATGCATTGCATTTATAAAAACAAAAGCAACAGGCTTTAGAAAACTGGATAATGCTTGCATTTGATATATTACAAGCAGAGTTTTAGCTGCATTTCTTCTTGCAGTCTCATATGTAACATTTCTGTTGCTAAAATGATAGGATAAATAAGATATCATTGGTTTAGATCAATATGGGACCTAGGTGGATGAAGATCAGAAAATGGACACGTTGGCTCACAGCAGCCTGCCAAAGGGTGGTGGRTTTGGAGAAGGGAAAGAAGAGACAGCCTGTAGTTGGATTTCTCATTTCTGTAGGAAYGCATGACTGGTTTGGCAAGTGTCGGTTATTTGGCAGATCTGCTCCAGCAGTGATTTAAAGACGAACCTCAGGAAGAATGAAGCAAATGTCTTCTACATGGRAAAAGGTATTAATTTAAACTATGGATGAGCAGACGCCTACGTTTTCCTAATCTGCATGACAGCCTTTTTCTAGGCAGTTATTGGGATCTGAACCCCAGATCRAAACCATCTTTTAGATTGAAGCAAGCCAGCATTAATCTAGCTAATCAGCATGATATAATTTTTTTTTAATACTTCACTAACAKTCTAAAAGCACAGTAATTGCTTTTGGAGAATAAGCATGGAATAGAGAATGAAAATAAGTAATACTCTGAGAAATAAGAAAGATYGGAACAGTCTGAACTTAAAATTAGTTCTGGATTTCCACTTAGGACAGCTCAAGTTTCATTTCTCCTTTAATATTTCAGAACTATAATTGGTTAAACAATAAAATTCCAGTTCAGGAGTAAGAAGTTTTTTTTATCATGGCTTCTTTTTCTGTAGCTCATTAAGGAAATTCTAATAAAGAAAAAAAAAGGTGCTTCATGAGCTCGAAAGGGATCATGAAAAGTGGGTGCAAAGAAACAGATATAAAGATATAAAAAAGCTGTTGCTTTGGTAATTTGTATCAAATCTCACACACATCTGGCTGTTCATGAGTCAAAGTTAAGTGTCTATTCCAACTCCTGAAGTAATCGATAATAACAAATATTGCAGTCAACTTTCTATAATAGACTTAGGTATTTCAGACCAGGAGGACATTTTTTGCTCCTTATTTGAATGAATTTTTTAGAGCTGAAGGCATGTGAAGACTTGCTTTCTCTACAGAAGATAACAGCATGCCAAGTATTGTCTGACTCTCCTATTTTAATGTATGATAACCCAAAGTAGTACACAACAGAACTAATTCAAAACTTAGTGTGATATTTAATTATTTTTTTTCTCGTAAGACATGTGTAGAACAGTGTAAGAGTTAAAGACAGAGGAGGCCTGGTGGGACAGTTTGAGGAGTGAGACRCATTAAAATGTCAGTGTATGACAAGTATTTTGGTGCTGCATTCCTTCAAAGATGAGGATTAGCTGTGCTTTCAATTGGTTTTCATTTCCTTGTTGTTGTAGTRCAACTGTAATTGGTTTCTGTGGGCCGAGTACTTCATCCTCTCTTTTGCAGCGACGCTGCCTTGCTCATGTAAAGGTGAYGTACCTATTAATATAAAAGGAAATGTAAACACACTCCAAAAGCCTTTTTAATAAGTACTTCAATAACAAAAGCCAAATGCTATATCTCATTCATTCTTTCTCTGGATATATTTATATATTTTATAAATGCATCAAAAGTATTTCTTTGTATGCCTCTGTATATCCCACAGTAACAGCRATTGGCAACCAGCCATTGTTTTTGTGCAGTAAAACTGTCCGTACASTTAAGCGTTTCTGGATGGTGTAAGTCACTACTCCCATGATTAAAATAAGTTAATTTTAATTGRATCACCTCAAATCACTGACTCACTGTAGCACTTTGTGAATTTGGAGATACTTAAAAAAATATTYGTGTGATGGTCTATCTTTTGGAAATAAAATCCAAAACACATTTCCCTCTGATGTCAAGATATATTCCATTTTAATGGGTACACAAGAGTATATAWACATGAATGTGCACATTTATATTTTTAGATGTTTATATTCATAGCTTTATGTATGAATTGATTTTTAATTTGGAAAATGAAAAAAAAGTAGAGAGTACATAATCATTTGTAGAATGCTCAAACCCCAAAATAGTATGCTTTCCTTCAAAACAAAACTTATTTGATTGACTGATTAATTTAAGCCCTCTAAGAGTGCCCCTATTTAACCAGTATGGGTTTTTTTTAAAAAAAACAAAACACAAAAACACTAAAAAAACCCCCCAAAACAACCAACAAAACAAACAAAAAACCCCACAAACAAACAAATCACCAAAACAATCCCACTAAAATTTGGTGTGTGTTTAATACAGGATAATGTATGGTAAATCAGAGTAATCAGACATTTGCAAAATCTAAGTGTATCACTTACATCCCCTCCTGCCGAGACTTATTGTGTGTGTTCAGATGCTTTGTTAAAAGCAGTTAATTTCCTACCCTAAACTTGCAAGATTGTTCCAGAAACAAATTAATGTCAATGATTCATTTCTTGGTGCTATTTTTCTTTCGTAGTATTTACCTCTTATTTCTACTTAACTAYGTCAAGTTGCATTTCCATAACAATTCCTCAACTCCTTTTGCTTTARTGGTTTTAAATTCTACGTAGACTTTATGCACCTCTCCAATTGGCATGTCTGTTCCTGTTCTCTGTAGTTTCTTTTAAGAAAAGAATGACAATGCCACTGATCTCCAGTTCCAGTAAGCTAGAATAGAAAATAAAACATTTCCTTTGTATTCTGTGGTGCTTTTGTTACTGGAGTCTAAGCTTGCATTGGAGAACACATAATCAATTTGCCTCTGTTGAAAAGTATTTTTCAACATGAGAACTAATAAAGTTTTTGACTTTCACTAAATGTTAATGTTTAGAATTATTTTAYTCCAGATGTATTTATCAAACGGACCTTGTTGTGGTTCATAGGTTTAACTTTCCTTATAATAATTTCCTTTTCTGTTACAACAAAGTAATCTGTGATTTTTGTTACCTATTTACAAGGATAGTACAAAATATTAATCCCTAGTCTGCTCCAAATAGGAAATATTAAGCTATTTCTACACGGAATTTCCTTTTCTTGGACTATAYCATTATTGTTGACTCAAATGACCAAAATATATTTATCTTCCAAATATAGCTGTTTTCATGTGTTTCCTCATAGGACCTTTCCCTGTCCCACCTTCTGGTTTCTTCTCTCTGGTTAGGATTTCCAGCAGCTCTCACATCCTAAGAGGTATTAATAAGAACCACCTGCCACTGTGACTCATTTAAAAYGTCTCTGCACAGTCTAAGACAAGAGATAATAAATATGTCCAGGCCATGGGGGATCAGAAGAGAGCCACAGACAGTATTGGTCAGCATAATGGGCAGTGGTCTCAGCATGAAAGCAACCTCACCTTATGCTCCATTATTCCTCTGTGTAAAGGCTCAGCAAATGTCACAATCCCATAAGCAGTTTGTGGCAGGTACCACATGCTGCTGTAAGTCTGCACATAATCACTGCAGAGTTACGTTTTAACCAACAATGTTTGATACTCATCCCAAACATTTCTRAACAGGTTTTTCCTACCAAAAAAATTCAATATTTCTTTGAAAAAAAAAAAGTTAGACTTTTTTATTTTTGGAGGAGCATGAATATGCTTCTCTTTCCTGTAGTTTTGAATTATTAATTAATTCAGTCATACTTCTAGSTCTAAGGAACCCTAGCTGAAGTTACTTACTTAAACTACTATTCCTTCTATATTTTATGCACTTTTTTGTTGAAAGGTGTATTTTACCATTTTCTCTTTGATGATAGTATGTTACTCTTTAAATATACAGATTTTATTTGTTTTAATCTATCATACAGTTAAAGACCATACAAACAAGCAGTGGATATAGCTCTGTCAAAAATTTATGTACAGAAGACATGGCAAAATTGTCTCTGTACATGGACAACACATGTCTGAAAGAGTAATTTCATACCTGGCAAAGAATGTGTTCTTGTTCTGTTGGCTCATGTTTGTACTTCTTTCTTTTTGTTTTTTTTTTAAGTTGAAAAAATCAGACATTCTTCAGAGAGTCAAGGTAATGCAGTGAATCTGATTTTGTTATATTCCCAAAAATAATAATTAAAACCCTATAACTATTGTTTAAAAATAATGAATAAAAAACCCCCAAAACCCAGCTCCTAAACAAAAACCCACAGTAATTGGAAAACACTACTTTGAAAACTGAATATTGCTGCGCAAGAGGAAAAGTTTTTTCTTTAAATAAAATAAACTAAAAATTATGTAATGTTTTCTTAAGTATTAGATCTTATTTGTTAGTGGATTTGTTAGGAGCCTTCTATTTTGTAACATATTTTCTCTAAAGTATTGAAAACATTTATATTGAAAATTTTCTTTCCTGTTTCTCTTGGCATTAGATACAAACTTGAAGAATAAAAATCTGAACTAGAGCAATGAGGTATCTTCAGCCTGAATTTACAGAATGTAGACTGTTGAGCAAAGTCACTGCCATTGAAAGGAATAGTTCTTAAGTTCAAAACATTTTCTACTTCTCCATATCAACCTCCAGAGATCAAGGATTCAAAAACCAGCGTCAGATTCRTCTCAGTTGCACTGTGGAATGACATGAACCATCATCATTTTTTGCTGCAATTTTTGTGAACATTACACTCCAGTAAAAATTCTGCCAACTTTCCTTAGATTAAAAAACTGACTTGGCAATAGCTAAAAATTAAATAGTGTGGTACGACAGAGGGWTTGACGAGTTGTATGGAAGGGCAAAAGATATATCCTAGTAAGCCTGCTCATGTAGTAGATAAAACTCTCTTTCTCCCCAATTTGAGTGCTAGGAATGTTATTAGTCTTAGAAGCATTATCTCTCCTTTGTAAAGTCTGTCTGACTGTAAAGCAGATGCTGGTTTTATTCTGCTTTACTCAAGCAATCATTTTCTACTTTCTCTTCTTCTTTAGGATGTCACTCATCATTTGGAAATGATCAGAAGCTTTTCTTGCTGCCAACCCAACCCAGCAGAACACTCTTAGAACTTTGTGTCTCTGGAGAGCTAGCAGATAATTTGGGTTTTTCAAGTATATTGATGCAAGGACTGAGTGCAGGTGTTCATTTATTTGGCCCATTTCCTTTCATACTGATATCTGAAAAGGTGTTTGCCTTTGGGAAAATATCTTTTTCAACTGGCCACAAAAGACATTTCAGGTTAAATGTTATTTTACACCCTAGGTTTCTCTGTTCCTAGTGTGTGGTAAGAGGGACATGTTATCAGAAACACATTTTATGGTATTTTCCTACTTCATTAAATATTTTTGAGGAAGATACTGTTTGTTTGCAGCTTCGGCTTGTCAGAGGAGTCCAGTGTAAATGACATGTTGGAAGGGTCTCGAGTGGCAGAAAAAGGTGGACAGAAAAGATCCCAAAGCTGTTTTATATGCGAAGTCAAATGGTTGTGACTGAGATGTAGTTAAAGAGCAATTGTATCATTTTCAACCAGAACTTCTTAGAAGGTTTTTGTCACCAATCCATGGCTTTAGAGTAAGCCTTCTTCTCCTGAAATGGTATATAAACTGTCAAATGCTATAATCAACCAGCTCATCTAGGCTTATGGCAAAATTAAAAAGCCCTGGGGATTTTCTTATGGCTAAAATATTCTGTCTTACTTTTGATCACATCCCAGAATGTACTGTGACCTCTTAAGTTTTGACAAGACTGTTTCTACTTTGTCATTCTGTAGAATTGTAATTGACTTTTCAACCCAACCACCATAAATTTAGTTGGGGAGCAAGTTTCAGTCTACAAGCTTAGTTTCACTGAAGCATATGGAGTCCTGCATGGTCTCAGTAGAGTAGGCAGATGCCAGAGTTTTAGCTGTAAGGCAGAGTTTTCTGTTTTTGGGAGATTGCATCCTTCCCACTTGAATATGATGCCCAGAAAATAATTATAGAATTAGTTTGTTATCCCCAGGGTATTTGAAATTTTAAGACACATTTTTTCATACCATCCTTCTGTGTGCATGTATACTCTTCAATAAATACACATGTACATTCATATAAATGTACCTAGCTACATATAGAAATTGCCACATGGGAAGCACTGTTTACTCTTTTCTTTTTTATCTTCTCATTACTAATAGATGTAACTTTAAAGTATCATGTTCATAAAAGTGATCAAATAAAGTCAAAACCAGTTTAAATATTTGTCCATTAAAAGAAATACTTACACTGTATTTACTTTCTATGAACATTAATCCCTTTGATTTCCTGTACTTACACTGACTCTCTTGCTATGCCAAATAAACGCCTCTCAAAAAAAGACAAGGCGAACGCAGTTTGAAAAGGGCAAAGCACACAGGCTGAGCAAAGATGGTGTCTAAATTCTAAATGCCTGCTCTTCTGACACATCCGGTATGATGAGACTACATTTACTTTTGGGCTTAACATTAGCATGATCCTCAGGGATGTCTTTACAGAAATCTGCTTCTGACTTGTCCTGGTTGGATATTTGTACTTGAGTGAAGAATAATTCCTCCCCACAGATGAGTAAGAGAGTAACTGAGACAACTGCTTATAGATAGCAACTTTGTTCTTCTGCCAACTCTTGATGGTTACTCATCCCTGTGTAATTGTTCCTAGTGTTTCATGAAGAGCCTGTTAATCCCTATAGGTTGTGTAAAGTTATTCCCTGTGGATGATCTAATTGAAGCAATTAAGGTGGGTTTATTATCACTGTTTAGTAACTGGACCCATATTCTCCTGTTGTACTCTGAGATGGAAACAAATGCTGGCCAGGAAGAGTGATGGCTATTTCCTCTTTACAAGTGTGCAGAGAATTAAGTGGTGTGAAATCTAAGCTGATAATCAGGTGGGTGAGTCAGGGGTTAATTTGCAATTAGAAAGTTTTCCAATTTATTAGATGGTTCTCTTTTAATTTAATTTCTTTTGAAGGTCAGTTTTTGCCTTGATTATCTCTTTATTTTATCTGTTAAAAAAGAATGGCTCTGATAAAAGGTTTTTCTGAAACCCAGAACAGAGCACAGGGAACACCTAAGGGAGCACATTAGCATGTTAAAGTGAGAGATTCATCTCCAAGGTGACTAATTTCATGGAAGTCCAGTAGCTTCAACAAAAGTCAGTGATAACTGGGCCTATGCTGGTTGCTGTGGCACTGCCCATGGCCTGATGCCTTGGAGGGACTGCTGGTATAAAGCTCTGGACATCTTGGTGCCACTTGCTCCTTTAAACTCTGTCATTACTGTTTTGTGATGTTGACTACCAGTTATATTGARTGGATTTCTGAAGGTCTGCTTTTTATCCAGTAAAAATATATCTGTGGTAGTAACAATTCTTGTCTTACTATTTTGTTTTTCCATCTTTTTTTTTTGTTTGTTTGGTTTTTTTTTGAGGTGAACTCTGAGCTACAAAATGCAAATCCTGGTAGCAGACCCTTTTCTGCTGGCTTCTTGAAGCTTACTGGCCTTTAGCTAACATAATTTTAGCAGRTAATATTATTTTTCAGATTGCCACACCTTTCAGACTGCATTGTCTCTCTACAAAATTTACAAATGAGACATTAATAATATATCAGTAAGAGTTAGTAGGAACAGGAATTTCTCTTTCTACTCCTTTTGTCAAAATCAGCAGCTTAGACTGTCACACAAAACTTTTGGGAGGATTATGTCTAATACCTGCACAAAATTCTTAAATGTAGTCTTTAGCCTAACGTATCCAGAACATTTTAGGTCTTTAAACTATTAGAAAGGCCTTGCAATTTTTGATAGGCTCCAATGCACTTCTGACACACTTTTTAATCTCAAAATGCTATTGAAAACAATTTCATTATAGCTTGTTCAACTAACTGCAGAGTCACTTGGCTTCTGAGTAACCAAAAAGTACTATTCAAAGCATGACCCCAAAATAAAACACACCTGTATTCAGGGTCATGTTTTCCAAGGTCCTTATTTCTTCAGGGATTGTTTTTATTTGAAAAACTACAAAAAAGCCTAAAACCAAAAATAACCCAAAAAGCCCCCAAAACCCTAAAAMCAAAACAAAATTAAAAATTTGAATTGACTTAGCCTTGTACTGTTTTGTATAGGACTTTTTTTTTCTTTTTCTTCAGTTTAATGGAAAGAATTTGTCAACATCCTTATCTGCAGTTACGTAAATGTAAATCATGAATAGCTGAGCTACTGTTAGGGACATTATTCTATATTAACTGCCTGAAGTCCAGGGACAGAACTTGGCCTCTAACTGGATTTTTTTGCACTCTCAAAGACTTTCAAACTACAGAGGAAATTACTAGTCTGAAACAATTAAAATGGACACAGCTCATTAATGTTTTTGTCAACTGCTATAGCATCCGTTCTCTACATTTATCTGGGAAGAAAACAAGATCCTGAATCAGGATTGTCAAAAAGATGTGCAGTTTTCTCTTTTAAGCTGCTAGAATGCACACAGTTGGGTTCTTTTCTTAAATCTCTGTCTGAACCCCCCTCAGAATTGCAGCTAGGAACAAAAAGTAAAAAAAAAATAAAAATACTGTAAAAAACTGCTGCTCCTGTTGCTCTCTGAAACTGTAGGTGTGAAAGGGGGGGAATAGCAAAATATCTGTAGCTGTACTATTTTTGAAACTGTGGGACCTTGAAAAGCAGCCTGGCTGTACCTCCCAAGAGATTGTGTGCGCACCAGAGTGGGGGTGTTTGTTCTGGATATCAGGCTTCACCAATCACCACTATGCACTTCCCTCACTCTTAATGGTGGCAGCAAACCAGACCTGAATTTGATAAGAATTTTTCAGTGGTATTGAGAAGGAGATTTTTACCTTAATTATGACGTTTTTAAATTCTAAAGGGATTTTGACTACTCTTGAATTGCCTAGCCAACCATTCAGACAGGAGATATGCACTATACTAAGATGCAAGTCATGGTTTCCATTTTCTTTGTAGACTTTTTCTGTTCATGAGTTTTCATTAAAGTGGTTTTCATTTTCTTTCTTAAAAAATAAACTTGAAATACTTTTTTTCCCCTGATAGTTAAGGGTTCTTATAAAAGTCAAAATCTTGTTTGTACTGATGATTTTGGCCTTATTTTCTGCATATTATCATATGAAAACAAGATCAGCACAACTGGCAATCTTGCATTCATTTGAAGTATTCGATAAAACATGCATGTTCTGCAAACTGCAGGTTTTAGAATGTAATTTTAAGTGCTGTGTAAYGTTATATAACACAGATACTGCCTTCTAAAATTTTGAATGTCTGTTGCAAAACATTATTTCTTAGGAAAAGCCCTTAGTGTTTCATGGAAATACTCCCAAAATGATTTCTGTTTTGACTACTAAAATAAACCAAAAAACACAAAAAAACCCCCCCAAAAAAACTTAGACTGTCAAATCTGCTGTTAATATAACTAAAACAATGTGTTTGGTTAAATCTTATAAATAGTAAAAAAATAATTTTGTATATATTGCTTTTCTGGTTAAAGCAATGATGAACATTTGTAATGGTGTTGTAATGGAGAAACTTTGTCTTTTCTGCAATATACAGTTTTAAAAACTTAATCTAACATAGTCAAATCAATTGTTTAACTGCACTGAATATGCATTGTCCTAGCCGAACAGTGCTTATCCAGGGTTCAGACTGAAGTCAGTTTTCAATGCAATTTTCCCTGTCATATTGAATGATTCCATACAGTTTCTGTGTGCTGTTAATAGCTTTGATGCGCTGAGCAGCCATTTCAGGAATAGATTCTTTCCTCTCTTGCAAGGCAGAATTTCTGAACTATTAGACCTCGACACAACAAAGCAAAATAAATGAAAACAAAACAGTTTAGAATGGGAAGGTATAATTTTATATAAGAAGCAGAAGCAGAGTAAGAAATTGTTTTGAAAACCTTCTTTGAACAATGGATTCAGACGAAGCAGAGAATTAGTGTGAAATTTTGATTGCAAAGTTAAAGTTTTATGCATCCTGTGAATAAATAAACTTTCCAAAAAGTTGTGACTTTGTTAAAGGGTTGCAGACAGTTTGTTACCCTTACACTGCTTTTTTATTACTTTCTTTTTAAGTTTCTTTACCTGAATTTGGACATTCAGATGTGAGCCAAATGACCCAATCCATGTGAAGAAGTAGGTGCCTACCAACCACAATTCATCTCATTTGAGGTCACTCAGGCAGATCACAGAAGTCATGCTCCTGACATACCTGTAAAAGAAGACAAACTTGCTAGCTTGCATTGAAATACAACTTCTAGACATTTAAAAAGTGTATGAGATTATTTTTTTTAATGGTTCGTACTTATGAAGTATGTATGAAATTTGTATTTCAAGAATTTAATAACTACTGAGTGGTCTTTATTGGCCTTTGTGGGTCACATGGAGTATCTTGAATTTTGAGGGTATTTTAAAGTGTCAACATGATGTACAGCTAAAAAAATCCACCAAAACTAAAATCACTGGAAAGCACGCTGTTTAATTGAATATATTGTATAAGTTAAATCTAGAAGTCCTCAGTTCAACACACCTCATCCACAATTCTCAAGGCTGCTGTTGCCATTCTAGGCCAATAATTCTCTATATCATCATGAGGGCAAGGCCATAAATATCTCATTCCATGTAGAATAATACTTGTTACTGCTATCTGTGCAAAAATATGGTTCTACCAGACAAAGACACACACAAGTAACACAGGTTAGCCAAAGCCACCTGTCCAATTAGACACGTTGTCACAGCTCAAGCTGGTAAAACAGAGCTTCAGGTCCAGGAAAACTCAGAAAAAGCACACCTGACAAGCCTCAGTTGAGAAGCTTTGCAGATTTAGTGCAAAGCTTATGCCTGTTTATCACAGACAATACTGCATTACCAGGCTGCACAGTTAGAGTCTCTAAAAGGGAATGATTAAATTAAATCATGGTATATGAGTAAAAATAATTACTAATGTGTGTTTGACTATGAAAGAAGAGTGATTCATCCTGTTCATTTTTTTCGTTTTAAACAAATATCTGCTTACTGCATTCCACCACTTGCAGCATAGTGTGTTTTTATTTTTATGTTATATATTTTTATATGATTTTTTTAGATAACTATTTACAACAACCATAACAGGTTATTTGTAACAAAGGTTCCTAAGCTTTTGGTACTACAAAGCATCAGCTATGGTGCAGTATTTACTAAGGAAAATGGAATTGCTTATTTTTGTCTATTAAATAAGATTTTGCTCTTGAATACTGAGAGGCTGTACATGAAAATTGTCTTTTAAAAACACTACCACTAATTTTTCTATTTTGTTACTGCTTCCTTTTTTAAAAATCACAGTGATCACGCTGGATGTAATTCTTTCCTCATACAGTTTTGATAACAGTATTGATTTCAGTGGAATTATTCTTCATTTGCCCGGTGTGAACAGAGAATCAGATTAATTTGCCAAAATTATTTTCTTGCCATATTATAGGAACTTATTACTTTTCCCTGTCAGACATAATCATGATAATTTTAGTAGGGAATAGGTTAAAATAATCTTCATCCAGTTGGGAAAATTGAGTCAGCCTGCTGCTGTGTTATATAGCCCGTCTGTTCTGCCAACTTATTTTTGATGAGTTTCTTAGAAATAGCTGCTTTTATGCCAGTGACTTAGGGTAGGTTTGTGTGTAATTATGCTCTTAGTAACATTGCAAGTATAAAGAAGGAAGGGAAAAAAAAAAACATAGGTCTTTTATGGGACCTCTTGTAGGCTTCTGTCTCATTATGTTAACAATCTGCCTAGAGAATGGTGTCAGATTTAGAGAGCAGACGAGATTGATTTACTTTTCAGGCCCTTCTACCCAGCCTAATTATTGCGTTACAAATGGYGATTCTTTCACCCCTCTGAAGGAGCACTTTGATTAGTGTCTGCAATGCAGGTGCCAGGGCTTAATACGGTAAGTGCATGTCAACTAGTTTCTTTCATCACATAGTCAAACTGTATAAAAAAAGCCATTGCACAGTAGGAGCTGATGCATGGTTTCACCAGAACTTATATGAGCTTAAAATTGATAGGGTTAGAACAGCTATAAAATTTGCCATCTTGTTTTGTTTAATTTTTCTGTTGTTATTCTCATAAACAGGAGAAAAAAGGGTAGATGTGAAATAGAAACAAAATTAGAGTGAATAGGTAGTTTGCCATTGTAGAATTTTATTTAAAATTCAGATCAGACTTCTCCTTTCTCCCTGTCTCCAAGACAAGATTGAATGGTTCATCTCACAAATTAAGTTATAGTTTCAACATTGTAGTCTCTCTTCACTGCTCATGTACTTGATGATTTGACTTATTGAAAGGGTTTTATTATTAAGCTGATGCTCTTTTTCATTGCTTAAAGATGCATTTATAGATAGCATACTTTTTGCCAGTTGAGAATGATTAYGTAAATACAGGCTTGGATCAGTAAATGGGAACACAGGGTAATTAGCTCTAATTCCTTAAAAAAATTATTAATCTTCATTCATGCCAAATTCAACAGGATTCACTTCAGACACACTAGACTTTTCACTGACTTTTTATTGCAAGTTTCTAATTTATTTGTGTGTTCTCTCATGTGCTARAAAAACAGTTGAATCTCTTTTTTTCCACTTTAAACATACTAGAGCAGAAAAATATTCAAGATAGCCAGTGTGACATCCTTTTGTAAATAATTTTGCATAGCACTCTATGTATTATAGATAGTACTATAAAAAAAAAAGGTGTGGGGGGTTGCAATTGTAGGAATGCTGCCATTCTGAGTGGCACATAAAGGTGAGGCCCTTGAGATCACTGAAGGGAGTGTGATGTTTCTCAAACACCTGTGTGTTTGAGTTCCTGGCTCAGAGAACACCTGCTTCTTACTCAGCTACCTCATTTCCCTTGGATCCTTACTATGAACTCTGTCAATCCTCATCCCACGTTTAACCAGCATTGCATGTTAATAGGTATCATTTACACCTCAAATGACTTTTCCGAGTTCAATTTGATACACGTTCCTTTCGAATTAGGTCTGAATATATTGTGAATTATGCAAAAATTGATGGGTCTTCTTCTTAGCTATTTGCTGTGCTATTATTTAGTGATATTTAGTGTAATTATCAGGAAGCTATATCAGTAATCATTGTAAGATTCATTATTTATAAAACAAAGATATCCTATGCCTGTTAATAATGTCTTATAATAATTTCTGGTTTTTCTTAGATTCTTTGAGTTTAAAAAAAAATACTTTCTAATTATGGATCATCACACGGAGTGTAGCTGTCAAAAYTAGTGTTTGTATTATATTAAAAAAATTCTTGTAACTTTAATAAAATACATGAAAATACGGAGACAAGTATCAAGTCCAACGGGGCTAAGATCTCACAAAATATAACTGTAAATTGTTGGCTGTCAAGTAATTTATTTTAATATACCCAGGTCAAAATTTTTCCTAATTAAACTAAAACAATACCATTATACCTTCACAGCTGAATTCATTGTAGCCACCTGTGTTAATCATAATAGTCTTAACATACAGGTGTAGACTTCTTGAGATCAGAAATTAGTGATGAGTAGGAATATAAGAACTTAGGAAGCWGAACAGACATTCAACAGAAAAATCTTCACATTTTAAAATTAGGCTACCTTGATCAAGTATTATTTGACAACAGTAATATTGACTCCAAWGTTTTTGCTCAACTTTTATGTGAAATCTATTGAAAATATATTCAATATTTTCTCCAGAGTCTAGATCTTATCAAACTGCATTTTAAAAAATTTTAGAGACTGATCATGGTCCAGAGGCTGAGTCAACACTTGAATTTTGTAAAAGTATTGTCCTTTCCACAGCAAATTTCTCTTGGAGAACCACTGGTTTTGGATTTTTCAGAAAATTAGACATTGAATGGTGCCTGTTTTGAAGGTTTCTTGTAAAATCCTGCAAGGCATGTGTAAGATACCTTGTAGATTTTTGGTTTTCTTTTTAAGCTATCTTATGTTATATTCCAGAACTTTTCACAACTTCTCATTTTTTTATCCTGCACAGAAGTTCTGAAATGCACCATAGAATTATAAAATACCTCCTGTAAATTGCATTTCTCTCATAAAGATATTACAGAGAAATTCTTTACTGTGAGGGTGGTAGGATATTGGAACAGGTTGCCCAGAGAAGCTGTGGATGCTGAAAATGTTCAAGACCAGGCTGGATGGAGCTCTGAAGCAACCTGGTCTAGCAGAAGATATCCCTGCCCGTGGCAGAAGAGCTGGAAGAAGAACTTTAGGGTTTCTTTGACCTAGCCCATTCTATAATTCTATGAATTCAAATCTTCTATAAGCATGAAGGAATTAAATATTATGTAAAAATACTAGAGGCTTTTAATGTACTTTGGTAAACTGGAATTTTAAGATTACTGTGGTTTGAGCGCCAAATAGTTAAAGGGCTATTTAAATGCTAATGCTATGCAAAGACCAACATTTTTAATCTAGTTWAAAAMAAAACAAAACAAAACAAACAAACAAAAAACAACAACAAAAAAACCCCAACCAAAACTACAAGCAAGAAAACAAGCATGTGCAGTAATATAATTTAGGTACCACAGAATAAATGCAAGAAAGACGGGAATAAATTACTACTATGATTGCTATTGGACATTAACTCTCCTATATTTTCTAGTAAAATAGTTTCTATAAATTCATCCTTTTTGTACATTTTTCTGTAGTGACTCACTAAGTCACATGCAGTGTGTGATATAATTTTAGCTTTTGGGGATGSTGCTCATGCTCAGACTGTCCAAAGAATGTGTATCATATACTTGAGTGTAATTTAAAAAACAATCATAAAGGGGCAGTGCCACTCTGACATATGCATCTTGCAGCAGAATGAGTTTGAAATTTGGTTTCATAAGTTTTTAATGAAGTAGTAGACAGGAATTTTAATAGACCACACTTTCTCACATATACTGAAAAAACCTTACAGTAAATGGGAATAGAATTTGACTGCATATTTCAGCATTGTAGCTAACTAAATAAGATAATCCAGTTTAATCTTCAGACTTGGGAATTTTAATTCAAACCTTTGATTCAGATTAGGCAATTACTTATTCTTTGCACTTATCTGCTCAAACTAAAGTATGAGGCGTTTCAAAGCTGCAGCAACACTTTATCATGCTTGCAACGCTAATTACAACATAGCCTTTTTCAATTGCATGAGAACACAAAGATCATCTGTGTCATCATTCCTGCTTGATGCATAATTATGACCCAGTGCTTTAATTTGAATTGTCCAAAGGAAGGTTGAATTAACTTCCTTGCCAGTAAATATAACAGCTGGGATTCTGTTAGTTCCCTGCAGAGATCTCCAGGCAATATTTATCAGAAATTTCAAGTGCAAAATAAACTGTTGTGCTGTAGCAGTCAGTCTTCACAGCGCTATGCGTACAGCTGTTATAAGTGGCAATATACAGTTAAACAGTGTGAATTTGATCTTGTTACACCTTTCCTATCAACATTTCATGTTCTGATGCATATTTACTTCTGAAATACAATTTTATGGAAATGTGTAGCATATCCTTATAGTAGAAGCCAACTATGTTTGGGGGKTTTTTTTGAGCACAAAAATTCATTTCCAAAAGAAGTTGGTGCTGATAACAGAAGCATCAATGCTGATGTTTATAGCTCTCTCTCTGTTTGTGTATGTCACGTATTTCTGATTTGAGTTTTTAGCCCCTTAAAAATAACCTTAGTCCAAAGTTRTTAATATGCTTTTATGTTCATAGCTTAAGGACATCTTGAAGGTKAGCTAGGGAGCCTTGCGCTGCCTTTCCGAGGTTAGGACGTTTGCTACAATACTCTTTCAGCTGCGCAGAGACACTTTGAAGCAATAGCAACAAATGCCACAGCCATATTAATGCCAGCAGCGGGCTCCTGCCGGAGCAGGGCGGCTGCAGGAGGGAGCTGCGGCTCCGTGCGACAGCCCCGCTCCGGCCGGTCCCGCTCCGGCCGGTCCCGCTCCCGCAGCGCTCCTGGACTGTTTTGTCAACAGCTCCATCTGCAGCCCGTGGGCAGCCGGGAGCCGCGCTGCCAGCGCGACACAGCTGTCCGGGAAAATTAGATTTGAAAGGCAACACCTTAAAACACCTTTTTGCGGTTGAAATTTTGGCACTGTCAGGTTTTATATGATTTCTGAGAGTATAGCCGTAGGCTCTGTCAACGGGAACTCACTGGGAAAGAGGCAGGGAGGGAGCAAAAGGAGAAACGAGGCGTCAGTGCTGCTGAGGGACTGCAAGCAGGCACAGCAAACTCTCCAGTCAGCTCTTTAAATATGTACACAGCAAATTAACCTGGATGTATGATATTAATTTTTTCTTCCTATTTCTTTCTGCAAATACGCTTTTATTTGCAAAGGCCGGTGCTATGCTTTTGGTGCCATATCCCTTGTGTGACGTGACTGTGAGAATAGTGTAACTCACTCTGCCAGCAGTGGGATTTCAGTGGTGTAATGGGTATGTCCAGCAGTGGAGAAGTCTGAAGGATTTCCTTCAGAGTGTGGGGCAAAAATTAGCATTTATACCCAGGGTCTGTACTCTGGCAACACTAGAGGGCTGTAGAAGTCTTTTCTAGTCACCTACAGGTGACTGGGTTGGGTGGTTGTTTTTTTTCTGTTTCCTAGGGAGTGAAAGTGGTACTGCTAATGGAGGTGCTTGGGCAGAGCAGACAGTTTGAATGAACATACTAAGCAGCTCTCAAACCAGCATTGGGTTTAAATGTCTTTCAATTATGAGAATGAAAGGAGTTAATCTATAAGTGAATATCTTTATACCTCCTGACTTTTAATAATGTAGGAATTGTCATCACTTTGTGGAATCATTCAGCATATTTGTCTCTTCTTCACTTTATTTCATACTTTAATTAATAGCAAGTGAAKGTAGGTTTATGTTTTGTTTTTTAATTGGTTTGTTTGTTTGTTTGTTTGTTGGGGTGTTTTGGTTTTGTGGGGTGGAGGTGGATTGTTAGGCTCACTTTCCTGCATGGAGCTATTTCTAATTCTTCCATCTCTGTACATAAGGTGTTAAAAGGCTGTATGTTGTCTTTAGAACACCTTCAGATATCTTTTTTGACCTATTGGTGCTCTTGACAAATTAAAATGCCATTCACAATGGACAGGAACATTAGTCAGTAGGCAGCAGTCATTCCCTGGCCACAGAACACAGTACACAGAAAGCTTTCCCTTCCCCTTTTCAGTCCTCATGACAGCAATTGCTCCTAGATGTCTGTATAGATGGGTGGGACTTTGGTGTGTTTTAAAGATTAACTAATTTAGATCACTTCAGATAGGTGTGGAAGTGAATTCTACAGTGAAAGAGCACTCATATACCTTGTCATTATTTCCCTATCTTTCACTCAAAGGTGCTTCAGTGGTGTCTGTAATCTTAACTCATTGGGAGTGACTCAATCTCTCAAAAAAGCAAGCTTCAAGTAATTTTGGGCTTTATAGGTCAAAAACATCACTTCAAACTCCACTTGAAAAACAAAAGGCAGGCAGAGCAGATTTGGAGAGCAGATGTCAAATGCTCATAAAGGGATACAAAGCATATCAAGCAGAATAGCACCTTCCTATAACAAAATGTTTCCAGGTTGATTTAGTGTGAGACCCAATGCAGGGTTAATATTAGCAGCCAGATAGCTACTTGCTAAAGATATGTTTGCAAATGCTAAATTATGACAGCATATTATAGCACAGAAATATAATTATGCATTAAGAGTCTATCCTCTTAATTTTCTGTGTTACATGGTCATGTAAGAGTGCACTCAGAAGGAAGCAACGCTGCTCAGTATCCTTCAGTTTCACCTATAAAGAAGCCAGCTCTATTCAAAACTCCACTCACTTAGCATTGTTATTGTCATTGTTGCTTTGAGAAAGCATCAAGAATTGTATTATACAGCCTTGGAGATCCCCAATAAGATGTAAGAAATCGAGAAGAAGAAATTGCTCCTACATATTCTTCTGATCTGAAAGTCTTCCACAAGTCCTTGTGTAGTTGTAAGTTTTGTATATTAAAGTAGAACCATTCATTCTGGAAATAATTCCCCTTGGTTTCAAAGACAGTGAATTTTAAAATACCTATTCATTTTCACACATTATATTTTAAGATCCCTTAATAACATGCTATATGAACAATACTAATTAGTAGATTCAGATCTTAGATCAACCCTTCCTTTTAAATGCAAATATTTCCCCCCCTTTTTATCACTTTATTATTGCCATAGATTTAATTTAATCTATCTGCTTTATTTTCAGAAACTGCAACAGGTTGTTTGCTCTGCTTAGGTGGCTCAGGATGTACAAACCATGGCCAGTTTCCTGAGCACCTAGCTGGCATGAGCTTAGTACGCTTTATAAACTTATTATGCTTTATAAACTCTATCAATCCATGCCTGTATGTTGTGTGAGGCCATTTTACGTCATGAAGAAACTCAGATGTCTCTCAAGTAGAGAGGGGCAGCTCTTACCAATGTGTATGGACAGGACGTGACATTTTAACATAGGTGGTAAAGAATGCAGCATCCAGTCTGCTGCATCCCTGGCATGATTTCTGTGGCCACCTTGTTAAATTTCTGTGGCCACCTTGTTAATAATGGGGAGGTTTTTTGTTTGTTTGGGGTTTTTTGTGTTTTTTGGGTTTGTTTTGTTTGTTTTGGTTTTTTTTGTTTTCTGCTACAGATTATAATCACATGAATTTTGTTTCAAACTAGCATAGAATAGCAAAGCTTTTGCTGTTGTTTTCAATTGTCAAAATACAGTGCTAGTAGGATTTGTTATCAACTATTGCTGCCAGGAGTTCATTACAAGAGAGGTAAACAATAGGTACTCAATCTGGGTAAAGGGGGAAAAGAAATCTTACAAAGCTGGGAACAAATCAAAGTTAGCTCTATCCCAACAATTCTTTGTATTTTCTTCCTGTTAAGAATAGACTGTCAAAGTGAACAAGCAAAGTGGGATGCTCTTTTACTGAACTTTCCAGAAAAGGACAAGTTAAAAATGTATAGCAGATTCCTGCTATCACTGCAGCTAAATGGAAATTTTGGGACAGTGTAGTCCAGGTTTGCAAACTATTGCATATTTTATTTTGATTTAATGGTGCATACAGTACCTGGAATGTTTATAGGGAGTTTGGAAATCCACTAAGCTGATTAAGGAGCATCAGGTCTTTTTTAACTGTATTTTTGCTTGGCTTCAAGCAGGGCTTAATATCATTCTGGATGATCTTGTTGAGCTCCTTGTAACATTACTGCATTACTGATGTAATAATTTACTGGAGATAAAAAGTAATGTGATATCAGTTATTTAATTTCTTTTATTGATTTTTCTGACCTTGTAGCACTTTCCCCAGCATCGAGTATGAATAGCATGACCAAATGGCTTCATATTTGAATATAAAAATAAAGCACAAAGTAAACTTTCCAACTTGAAGAAAATTAACATAGAGAGCATTTGTGCTATATGAGGGAAATTGGTTTTTGTTTCTTGCTACTTTGCATATTGAAGAATTAAATCATAATGCTTATCATATCAGTAATGGTTCAGTTTTCTGGTGCCACATAATTTGGTAAGTGGTTAGTAACAAGGACATAATTAGCTAATTCTGATCAAACTTGGTAAACTGGTGTGAATTCCACTGTGAGGGCTGTACAGTCCTGGGAAGTTGGACTGTATTTACAGATAGAAAACTACTGCTTTAGGAAAGCAGTCACTTTCACAAAGTGAAAAAAATTTGCAAAGAGTAATACTGGATAAACAATGGAATGTGAGCTCACAAAAATGAAAGGTTTTTAAAGATGTGACTATGCAAATATTGAGTAAGACTTAGCAGATTATATTGTCCCAGCTCTTGGCATTAGTATGACTATTTCATGAATATTGTGTCCTATTCTGGTGCCATCAGTTAGGAAAACAAAACAGAAAATGTCAAAGGAGCATGAAGAAATGATTGAAAGGACTGGAACACGTGCTTTGCAATAAAAAGCTGAGCTTAGTCTAAAGAAAGAAAAGAAAAGTAGACTTAGATATTTGATTAGAAGCTATAAATACCTATACCGAGAACAAGAATTTGTTAATGCTGGTCTATTAAGTCTGTAGGCAGGAAAATGTTGACGTGTAATGGCTAAAAGCAGAATATAGACCAAATTAAACTAAAAATAATGTGGATATTTTAACTAATCCTGGAAACTATTTTCTGATGCAATTGATAGATTTTTCTGTCACTGGAAATAAAAATATGACCTTTATTCATTTTCTTCCTTTAAAGATATAGTCTATGTCAAGCAAAAAATATTGAATTTGAAGCAGAAATAATTGAAGTGTAGTATCTATAATATACAGGAAGTCAAATAACCACAGTATTTCCTGTCTTTATAAGTGCATTAACCTAAAATAGAAAGCATGCACACTTTCCGTTTCTTTTCATTTCCTTTCTATTTCCTAGCTGTTAAACTACATGCCAATTTGTTGTCTACTCCTGAAAATACTGTGTGTGTAGAGAGCTTCCACTTATGTCAATAAGATTAGGGGATCTTAAGGTCATACCCTTCATATAAAATATAATTTATTTGGATATTGGCTACCTTCCAGCTGATACCATAACAAATTCTACTTACCTGAAAGCATACTGATTTTTTTCTTCTTTCTCGTCAAGAATGTATAGCATTGCACAGGTGACCAAGTTTATTACAGGAGAAGTTTATCTTTCTATAGAGGATTTAATACTACCCTTCCCCAGAGGCAAAATGCCAGATTGATTTGATGGACCAGTTTACCATAGCAAATTGCATATTCTAGAAGCACTTTTGACCAAGAGTTACTGTCTGTAGTGTACCATCTGTTAAAAGTCTGATATCTCTAAATTTAGATGATCGGTGCAGTCAATTTGGATAGTAAATTATTCATTTAGACACTGTAGTGGACACTTCACCACATGAAAGCCTGCTTCTGCTTCTGAAATTTTTGTTAAGTAGGATAGAAAACTGGTGGATAAAAGCAAATTTATTTTTCACTACTTGGAACTGATACAATTACCTCCATCCACAGAAAACCATGTATCGGTGGAATTGCACTTATAATACAAATACACTAAYTTGACACTCAGCACTATAAGTTATGAAGAATTTACTCAGGCCCTGCAAATCTTTACATTACTTTGGGTAGACAGTTTGTAGGACATAACACCACAGCATGTATGTCTTTAAAATGCTCTGTCCTGAAAATGGGAGAAAGCAACACATAATGTGCAACTGCCGGTTTTTAAATTTTGCTTTCCTATTACCTCTTTGTCCTTGTATTCAGTGTAGTATTGTGTAACTCCTTTGAGAACAATGGCTAGTGACAAGCCCGACTTGCTGGTTAAGCCCTGTAAGTTGACAGCATGTCTAGGCCAGACTGGTGCAAGGCCTGTAGTTTGTGACTGCTTAGTGGGCCAAAAAATAAAAATTGTAAGTGTCTAATAGGCTTGCTATCAAAGCTGAAGTTTTCTTGATTGTAGGATTTAAAGACAGCCCACTCCTAAAATCCTAACCCCAAATTTAAATGACAGCTGCAGACTGAGCTAACAAGTTGGGAAAAGGGGTACAGGATTTAAACTGGAAGAGAGTAGGCTTAGGTTAGATATTAGAAAGAAATTAGTTACTGTGTGGCTGCTGAAGCTCTGGAACAGGTTGTCCAGAAAATTTGTATATGCCCCATCCCTGGACTTCTGAACAAACTGGTCTAGTGGAAAAAGATGTTCCTGCCCATGGCTGGGGAACCAGAACAAAGTGATTTGTAAGCTTCTTCCTGACCCAAAGAACCCTCTGATTCTCACAGGTCTTGTGGGTCTGACTGGTAACATTTTTTTCCATCAGTTGGTTTTTAAGTTACCTAAGCACC
This sequence comes from Cardinalis cardinalis, assembly GCA_014549065.1. Lineage (NCBI taxonomy): Eukaryota > Metazoa > Chordata > Aves > Passeriformes > Cardinalidae > Cardinalis > Cardinalis cardinalis. The sequence continues at coordinate 6,497,146 of JACDOX010000031.1, forward strand.
AACAGAGAAGAGAACATCAGAAGCAGAGGGTGGGTTTTTGGTTTCTTTTCAGCTTCTTCTTTGACAGCCTGTGAGACAAGATGGACTGTACCCTCTCATGTTCTGTGCTTCTGTCTCAGCATTTCAGGTTTTGCCTTTTTCAGATCTCTGAAACAGGCTTTGCTGGCACTGTGGACCCATACATGCTGCCTATCAGCAGCTTCAAAGCCTTTGTAAGCCTCATATCTAAGTAATGATGGCATTGCTAAGTAACTTTGAAAGGTAGAAGTGAAACACATGTAGTACATTAGGAAATATCAGTGCTGTTTCAGCTATAATTCATGCTGGAGAATTAGGGAAGTAGCTCAGAGCTGACACGTTTTCAGGATCATCCACAGGAGCTGGTCGGTTACTCAGGCGTAGGAAGGCAGGATAGKCAGTACTCACAGTTAGCGTGATGGATAGTAGCTGTGTAAAGGACAGTAGCTGTGTGATGGACAGTAGTATTATCACATTATAGACAGGATTCACATGCTTGATTCTTTGTTCAACAGTCTTGCATAATAATTTGTTAAATTTTTAAGCTTTCTTGTTAATGACCATGTTATCTTATGACCTGTATGGTAAGATAATACAACAATGGTATGGTGTGCTGCCATTCATCTCTGTTTCTGGGAATAGATGTTTCTGAGAGAATTTTCAAATCAGGAACATGGATAGTCTTAAACTAAAAATGTGGCTCTAGTGCGAGTTTTTGTTTGAAGTGATGTGGTGAGCACACTGAAATATCTCTTGCTGATTTGGATATGCGTGTCTCTGAGAGCGCAGTTTTTACATAGGTGTTAAATAAAAAATTAAAGATAATGTACATAAAACTGAATCATAAAAGCAGAATTCTATAATGTTTAATTATGTAAGCGCTTTTCTGTTTTCTTTCCTTTGAAATTAATGATGAAAAATATTTGTCCAATAAGAAGTCTCCTTATTTAGAAAATAAGAGAAAATAATTGTAATGTGTGGCTTGTTGGAGGGAGGAAAATTATTGGCATTTTTTAAAAATTAGCTACAGACTGCATGTACACAATTATGAAACACTAATTACTTAAAGGTCACAGAAAGAGTTTTCAGGTTTTTTTTTAATATCCCATGGTTTCCTTTTTTATAAAGCATAGTAATTAAATTCCCTATCAACCATTTTCATGTGGTGTCATTTTACTGCATTATTCTAAAAAGAAGTATGATGAATTTATGCTGGTATAGGACTGCTTATTCTGCTMTTTGCTATTTTTGCTGATTGACACATGTCTGGAAGACACCTTAAGAAACAATATAATTAGTCTATTTGCATTGCCTGGAATTAGGTGACCTTTGGTTTTGACAGTAATTAGACTATCCCTGCTGTACGCTGTTACTTGCTGTTAGTCACTAACCAGGCAGAAAAGGAGTCCAAGCAGCTCATTTAGTGAGCTACAAAAGCTTTTCAAATGTCATTAAAATGAACAGGAAATTATAATTAATAGTATGGTCTCATTTTATGGATGTGTCCCACAGATAAAACATGGCTAGAGCAGTTATTTATTTAGCTGAAAACCCCCTTAAAATAAAGGAGTTTTCTCAAGTGCTACAGCACCTGAAAGCATGTACGTGTTCTGAGTGTTTTCTTCTCAGGATGTATGTATGTAGGTGTACTTCATAACTGGTTCTCCAAGGGTACTGAAAAATGCACATAGCTGCATATTTTCTTTCTATAATCCAAAGCCATATCTCTTGCATCCATCTCTTATATAATGTTTCATTATATTTTTTTGTTTGTGTGTTCATAAAAGATATTAAAATGCAATGTGGTAAATTTTTGAGTAACATTTTTTACACTATTCAAAGTGACTAGAAAAATCTCTAAAAAACAAATCCCCAGGTACTTGCATGCTTGATCATACATAGATGATATCCTCCTGCAGGAATCCAGCCCTGCAATAAGATAAATCTAGGTTGCCGTTACAACAAATTGAAGGTTCATGCTTTCCTTTTGAGCAGCTAATTGAGGCACCCAAATTGATGGACTAGATTAAATAGATTCCTAGATTAGGTCTCGCTTTTGCGCTTCAAGTTGCATGGTAGAATGATTCAAAATTGTAAGGTATCTGTAGTAAATGGCTCACCAGAACTGAATTTTACACAAAATATCAGAACTGCGTTGAAGATTTACCAGTAAGTAATGACTACATTGTATAACCYAGTTAAGATAATTGATCTATGCATTTTTGTGATTGGCTTGTAATACTGTAGCTCTAGAAGGCAAATGAGGCATATTCACAGGACAGTATTAAAAACCAGAAACAACCATATTCAACYGACTTCTGTGATATGCTCTTGTTTTGTTGATCGCAGTGGCTGTGGGTTAAAAATCCTTTCCATTCATGAATGATGAATGTGGGACTGAAAAGGTTGAAAATAGAGGACTGGCCAGGAGAAAGAGTTGTTTTTAGAATTTTTTTTTCTCAATATGACCTTGCATCTGGGGGATGCTAAGAATATTCAGTCACATTGTTTTCTGTCTTTCTTGGGAAGTGATGTTTCTGTAGAAGATAACGGAATTCTGTAAGTTCCCAAAAAGCATTCTTCAGGGGCCTAGCCCTGTGATGGAAAAGGGAGAGGGAGATATGAAGCTTGGAGATTGTAAAACACAGCCTGATGAAGAATTGTGGCTGCTCCAGAACTTTTGATATGTGAGCCAGGAATGGTGGAGMACTTTTTGCCCCTGCTAAAATGGAACAAGCTTAAGCTGTTGRTTGTGGCCATTTTGGTATTACCTGCATATATTTGATTCACACACAAAGTGTGGTTTTTTCAGAAGATTGCTGGAACCTTTTGAGGCGGGGGGGGAGTAAAAACATCAATCCTTAATATTTTTGTGACATTCGTATAAATATATATTGTCTATTTTTATAAAAATGTCAGAAGAGTTCTTCTCTTAGCTGATTTCATTGTACGTATAGTATAGCTCTGCATGCAATTTTATGTCTCTGGTTTCATAAATAAGCATCAGATGTTAGGAATTTAATTTAAATTCAAATTAATGTTAACTTAATGTAGAATTAAAGGCATTTGAATTAAGTGATTTTTAATCTAAAGCAGCAGATATGCTTTTCACTGCTGCTTTTTCACTGCTGACACCACTGCTTCAAGTCCTCAGCCAGCAAGTGGTTTGGAAAGGTCAGCAAGTTGAATTTTCTTCTTAGGAAAAAGACTTATTCTACCTTATTTAAAACATCCAAGTCCCACATCTTAGAATGCTCGTCTTTCTGTGGCCAAAGGAAATAAAKTAGATTTACTGTTCTGTAATCTACAGATGACCGTTTTTCTCTGTAACTATTTGTGCCTCTGARTAAAAAGTTAAGGGTTATTAAAAGTTAAGGGTTAAGTTATCTMGGATGTCTAATTTCAACTTAAACATCTGATTTTAAATTTCAAGACTGAAATACATTGATCACGCCATTCTCTAAACTTCGGCAGCTGCGTCTGAGTATCATCAAAGATCTCAGCTGAAAGCAAACTTCAGCTCCTCACAATCCAGTTCTGTATAATCAAACCCCACCAAGTTCACTGAAAGAAGGCCAGAGACCCATGTTACCGTGCCACCCTATCTTTCAATTGTTTGGGGCTTTTTTTTCTCTTTTAATCAAGAAGCCACTTTATTAGAAGTCCATGTACAGGTATTCCTCACTCACTTCATGAAAGGGTTAAAACTTTACAGTGTCACAGCTAAGACTTCCGAAAACTCAGAGGACCTGAATCAGTTTTGACAGTAACAGCAGACAGGTGGTCGCAAAAATGCATAAACTAATTTAGAACATTCAGGACTTGCTATTAAAAACAGAAGATTGACAGCTTGCAAACTTTTTTTTCCTCAGGATTGAAAAAAATCTTTGGCTTGACATTCTACAGTCATTTGAAACACTGGTTCAGTGAGATGTCAAACTTATAAATGGAGCATTCAATATAAAATGGTTATTTTCACTTTTTTTTTTTAATCTGTATTAGTAAATTTGATTTTTTAAAAACACCAATCACAGGAAAAATCCAGTTATCTATAAAATTACATCATGCGGATGCACACCAAGAGCACTGTTGGCAGAGAGCTAGACTTTAATAGATTCAACTGTCCGAAAAATCAGACACCTTATAATTGTCTGATGAAGCAGAAAGATATAGGCACATTGATAGGCTGCTTACCCTGACCCATTTTTAGATATATTTGTATCTAAATACAATCACATCATAAATTTCTTTTTTTTTCATTAATTTTTGACAATGTATATGAGTTACATTGAACTAGGTTTGCACAATGAGCTAAGATTGCATCCTTAATTTTAATAACTATTGTTTGCTGAGTTTCAYATTGTTTGACTGCCAGTGGTGAAATATATGAAATTTTGCCCCTCATTTAAGATAAAAGAATGGAAAGCAGCCCTTCTACAATGTGACTCAATCCCAACACAGCGATACTTAGTTATAGTAGTTCATTAGTTGCTAAAAAAATCAATCTGTCTCCATACTGAGGCAAGAAATCTGAAATTCTTAAGCAATTCTTAAGTGAGGACTGCTTTGAATGATCTCTGACCAGACTTGAGCAAACAGCCACTACTTGGCTGAAAGAAAAGTAAAGCAAAGAAATCCTAGATGTTATATTTTTTTCTGTCCTTATATTAATCTGATAATACCTCTTAGGGCTACTTTAGGAATTTTCCCATACAATCACATCATTTTACTTCATCAATTGCCAAACATATTGATAATGCTTCATTTTGATAGTGAGAAATTATGTAATGCAGAAGTGAGGGGCTGAGAGTAAAGCTTTAGAGTAACTGATTGAGTGCCATGTCACATTAATTTCCTTTGTGAAAAGATTTTTTTGTTTGTCACTTCAAGTTTACTGAATCCCTTATTTTTTGAACTGCTTGGTGAAGGTAAATGATGTTGAATAACCTAATTTAAAACAACATTATTATAAGCAAATTCAACTGAAAATATATTTCTAGCTGAGGGTCAAAATAATACAGGCTGTTACTCTTTTCTATGTATTTTATTTTGGTAGCTTTCTATGGATCTGTTAAAATATGAAAAGAAACACACACACAAACACCCCTTTTTACAGAACCCCAAACTGTAATTTCAGCAAAGTCCCTGAATAATGAGATATAAATATAGATATTTATGAATATKTTGTGTAATATAAAATCTTAGTGCAGATTTCTGGAGCGGGAGCTGTCCACATTTGAAAATATATGTAAATATGCAACTGCTGTGCAGACACAGGTATAATGGCTATGAAACTGTGAAGTATTTTGTCAAGTATATTTTAGGCCAGATTATTATCAGAAGTGGAAAATGAAAGCTTTATAGATGTAATTAGATTTTTTTTTAAAAAGTAAATTAAAGTATATGCTTTAATAATTTGTAATTATTTAATGTTTGGTTAGGAAGACTTTGAAGGACACTTTTGGGATTTTTTTGGTGTTGGGAAAGTGTATTATCTACAAACAACCTCCCTCAACTGCGGCTGATGTTGAAGTTACAGTTATATTAATGTCATCTCTGTGAAACCTGTTAGGGTAACAGGTGCACACTAGGGGTTGGTTGAGCATGGAAAGTGTTCTCATTTCTTGTGCACGGCATTTACTATTTATTCAAGTTTAAAATTGCTTGGAATAAGCCACATGGAATTGACATTCAGTATTTTCAAATTCATAAAGGGCAAAAGTTTATTGTCTTTTCATCATTTCCAGCTGAGACAATTTATTTTCCTAATCAACATCTTAAAATATAATTTCCAGCTGAGACAATTTATTTTCCTAATCAACATCTTAAAAGATAATTTCTTTATAAAGGAGGTGAAAATGTCTCAAGTTATAGCCCTCAAATGATCCTGAATGTTAACCTACTAGAAAACTACACACAAAATACTGTCCACCTTTTCCATTTCCCTATAATATTGAATTGTTACAGGAGAAACAGTAATGGGATATGCTTGATTATAGCAGTCCCTAATGGACAACAAAGATGGCTGTTGAAAATGTTTGCAAACTTGGGATTTTTTCATTCATAAGTAGTGGGGAATTTTTTCTCACCAGAAATGATGAAAAAAGTGATAAAAAGTTGTATTTGCTGCAGTAATTTTAAAATGGCAATAAATTTCTTGCAACATCTTTTAAAATTTAGTTTTTAAAGTCTCTTGATTCAGTGGGAAGTGTAAAGGAAAGGCTATATATTATGTAATGAATTTTCTAGTTCTCYACAAACACCCACAGATGCATTTGTGAGAATATCTTTAGCTTAGAAGTCTGTGAAATTAGAAATATAGGAGAAAAACCAAAACATTTACTGACCCTTAGCTACAAAGTTATCTAAATGTGTTATTAAAGTCCATACTAGCACTGGAACTACTGAGAAGGGGATTAGGCCTATAGTTTGGCTAAGGATTATATTTTAAAATTGTTTACTTGCATTATCTTAAAGCTCTTGCAACTACCTCACCCCCTGCAAAACAAAACAATAAGTCAATATCAACATTTTGTTATCCTCAGATTTTAGTTTCTATATTTCTTACAATAATAAGGGTGGAATTTGCAACAGCTAAAACATGGATGTATACAAGGTATCCATTCTATTTTATACATAAATATTGTAACTGAAGTAACCCATATTAATTTAGAGAATTTATGACAAATATCAAGCTGTTCATTGCTCTTGTAACCTGCAATAGTTTTTAATACTGAAAGGAAATGGGTCTAGAGTATTTCCTCTGCAACCATTTTCCCTTCGGTATTTTTCATTCTGCCAAGTAAGAAAGAGAATAATCAGAAGTTCTTTGAAAGTTATTAAAACAAAGTGTCATCGACAGCCTAAGATGTTGAAATAGAAAGTTGTCACTGACATTTTATCTATGCAAAAAGATATTTCTAATCTCAAGATGTGGAGATAAAAAATGACAGATAAATGGTAAATAGAAGTACAGTATAAAGGTGTCACTTCTCTTTTGCATCTCCAGCTGCTTTCCTTCTCAGCCTTATTCAAATTTATTGCTGATTGTTTTCAAGGCTATAAAATCCTGGAGTGTAACACAACCTCACATAATGCTTCTCTCAACTTTTATAGTAGAGGTATGATTTACTATTGCAGTAAAACTCTGCTATCAAGTATTTTCTAACTGATTTTATCTCTTCTGTTGATGAATAAAATGTAAAATGAGRTTCTCATATGAATATATAATTGAAGACAAAGTTACTTACTGCAAACTACTTTGGGAAGCAAAATAGATTTAGATGTGTTAGTTTAACAGTGACACAAAAGTGTCTCATGATGTGTAATTCTGATCTTTGATATCCAGGAGCTTCAGAATTTAAGCACAGTGTTAAAGAAAAAAATAAAGACAAGCAAAAAACCAGAAGACTTTGACTCTGTGATCGCAGGGGCATWCAGTATTTTCTGTGTTTGATTTCTGTGTCCAACAATTGGATAATTACTCCTCTTTTCATAGTAGAGTTCAAATCTAATCCAAAAGCAATATTGTCCAAGCTGTTTTTATATATTCCAGTTTTGCTTTTTTTATCAAGAGTTACATTTCTTAATGATAGAATTCAGAATTCTTTCCAAAGAAAAAGACATAAACCATTCTATTCATACAAAAATTTTCATTCACCAACAAAGAAAGTGGGGTTTATACCTGCTCACTTTCCTCTTTACTCAGTATCCATTACTTCTACAATATTTTTCTCAGCAATGTTACATGATGATACAAATAGAAGGATAAAATGAAGAAAGAAAAGAAAAAGAAAAAAGGGGAAAAAAATAACAGTGCTGTATATTTCCTGCAGATGTGAGTGCTTTGAATGCCACATCTTAGAAGCTTTGGCATCCATTAAACATGCTACCCCCTGTGGCTTAAAAGCAGGTTTGGTTGATAGTAAATTCAGTGGGTTTTTTGCACAGGTCTGTATGGTGGAGTTGCAATTTAGCGTAAAAGAACAGCTTGTAGTCTGAAATGTGTGGCATGCAGAAACTGTGAGATGCACAGTGTGGACATAGAGAAGGGAGTGTGTTCTGACTCCCTTGTGCAAGGATTTCTGCATGGAACTAACCTAGGCATGAATGGAGATGGTACATACCCTGCTGAGTTGCCTTTTGTGCTTTTATTGCAGTGCTCGTACCAGACTTACATACTGTTTCTCTGCTGGTTTCTCTTCTCAGATGAACAGTGGGAGCTGCACTTACTATTTGCTACCAATTCTTTTTCCTGTTTGCTGCCCTGTCAGATTTACTTGAAAGAATTTTTGGAGCAGTGGAAAAAATGTTACAAGAAGGCTGCCATTTATAAGAAGCCTTTTTATTAGGGTTTTTTGAAGGCTCTTTTTTTTCATGAATGATCTCAAGCTTTTGAAATGTCTTTTCCTTCTGAATTGGAGCTAAATCTGAAAATTCATATGAAGGGATTTTAAAAAAATAATTTCAGTTTAATCACTTTTATTTAAATTCTATTTTGTACTGTAATACACAGAATAATATAAATAGAAAATGAACAGGATGACAGTTCATGTCTGCCTGTGACAGCATGGTTTGGGATTTGCTAACCTAGTAGATCTCTTTCAATTCTGTGAATAGTAATTTCAGAAGAAAGGATTAAAGACAGTCGTCATCATCAGCTTTTTGCTCCTTTGAAACAGAATTTCAGCAAAATTACAACACTCTGTGAGCTGTTTCACTGTTCCAGTTGAAAATATGTTTAATATACATTTTAAAAAATTACTTGTAGAAGTAGACTGCCATTTTGTAATAAAGGTGTATGCAGAACAGCACTTTGAGTTTGTGCCAGCTTTTTTCTTCAGCGTGGATTTCTGGAAGGTGAAATTGTGCTGGTAACTTTGAATTGGTCTTATAAATCAGTAATCCAATAACAATCTCCTACCTGCATTTTTCTTCCTCTTCCTATGGGGTTTTAATTTAGAGTGAATGAATGGACCACSTAATTTTTTAGTGAACTGCATCATTTGCAGACAGGAAAGGCAGTGATGCCTTGTGAAGGCTGACCTAGAACAGAGGCTAGACGGAGTTAAAGAATAAAGTAGGTATTTATTAGAAGGCCTCAATGGATACACCTTGGGCAGTACAAGAGCCCAGCCAGGGCTACACCCAAGATGAACCCAAGATAGTCACAAAATAGATGACTGACCATGAGGTCCCTCACTTTTATAAGTTCTGGTTATTATATTCTCTCATATTGGAGTTATTGTCCAATTATAGCTTTAGTTTATGAAGTCCCATCCTTCTTGTTTTTCTCTCTTACATTGTTTATGCTCTTGGGCCTGAGATTTGGATAATTTGTCCTTGGTCCCGAGCGAGGAAAGGAATTGTCTACCTCCTCTGTGAAGAGAGCTAACCATCCGCTAATATGAAGTTCAGAACTACACACTAAACAGGACAGAATCTGAAAAATATAAAAGCTAAAACCTGAGGCGTCAGCAGGGTGCGGACCAGAGGACTGTGCCCTTACTGCCGTGTAGCCCTGTGGAAGCCAGCAGAGGATTTGAATTAGGAAACAGAATAGCAAACAGGAATTCTGTACTGAAGCACTCTACTCAGACTTTTCCTAGCTAAGCATTACTTACCAAAATACAAGAGGCTTATATAAGTACTTAATAACTCTATCTCAGGAACATAGTAATAACAAGCTTTGAGAAAGGAGATTTTAATTACAACTATTTGAGAAATTAGAACCTGTGGCAAAGAAAGGGGAAGAGGCTGATCTGAAGTCAGAAAGCAGAGCAGGGTATTAAATTCATGATTCACAATTTTTAGTCCCTACAGTAAATGCCTTAACACCGGAGGTATGTATAAATCACTTATCTCACTTAATCAATTGTCCTCCATTGCAGAGGAGTTTGGATTAGTAGCATCTGTTTTTCTCATTTTCTGTCTGCCTTTGGCAAAAAGCTTAGTCTTCTGAGAACCAAAGTGCTAACTAAAGTCTTTGGGCTTAATTTAAGAGCTTGTGGTTGAAGCTTAATGGTTTATGATATATGGGAGGTCAGAGCAGATGATCTAATAGACCCCTCTCACCTTAAACCATATGAAACTACATAGACTTCTGAAATATGATAAAGCTAGAGCCAGTATCACAGATCACAGTGATAAATGCTGAACAAAACCTTCTGCTTGGCTGCAGCCTGAGAACAGGACTGGCTATGATCATCCCAGTGCTATGAAGAGATTCAGCCTGCCCCTGTATGGCAGAGAGGAGCAGCAGTGAAGCAATCTGATAGTTTAAACTTGTTTTATAACTGGCATGTTTTGTGAAAAAAAGAGATTTGTTAGAAAGTAAGTTCATACTTAAAGGAAGTATGTTAAATGCTTAGTATATCAAGAATGGGATGCACCTAAAGGAAAAGCTCACACTTTCTTATCAAAGGAACAAAAACTTTTCAGTACAGAGGACATTGATTCTTTTTCAGAGTCTTTTGGCTTGGTTCAGCTAACAGGTTCTCTTGAAAAAWATCAGTGAGTCTAAAGTAAGAGACCGAGTTCATTATGACCACTGAGCTAAGAAATTTCTGAAAAACACAATATATGTGGCTTTCTAGAAGGGTCTAAACCCATTTCAGTATTATCCTGCATCTTGTACGTACCAGTGAAAAATGATGCTTCAGAGAAGGGTTTCATGTCCTTCATTATAGGTGTGTTTCAGTCACAGCAGGCTGGCAGTTCAGGCTCTACTGAAAAGCTACTGCAGAATAGAAGCTAATTAGAAAATGCATCAGAGGTGGAATAGTTTTTGTGTGGAAATGGACCTGCTTTTTGTAAAGATATTTCAGACAGGAAAAAGCTGCCACTCTCAGATGCGTACAGGCAAAATAAAGATAACTGACAACCATATCTAGCTCCTGAAATATGTGCAGAGGAAACAGCATTGCATTTCGCTCCAGCTGTTGTCATCCTTTCCCCCTGCCCTCTCCTTCACTGAGCAGCATGACTGCTCTTACTATTGCTTGGAAGATTTACTCAGCAAGTAGGTCTTGTGATGTAGGACACTGCACTGCTGGCTCTGCTGCCCTTGTGCAGTGAGAAGGGCCTAATACCTTATAAAGATCCAAAGTCAGGGATTTAACAAAGAGGAGTTTTGTGCACAAGATTTGGTTTTGTTTTGGTTTTTTTTCTCTTTTGAACTCAGATTCTTAAATATAGTCATTACAACATGGAAATGAATGGAGCAGGATCACATTTGATAAAGTGCGAGCAAGAGATGTTACTGTAATCAAGGCGTAAGATAAGAAGAAGGATAGAGATTTCAGTTTTGTAGACATAGATGAGAGATGGCTTTCTTAATCTGTCAGACAGAAAGAATCCATAAAATTTAGGCAAAATCTGGATATAAACACCTAGAGAAGGGAACGTAGAAACATTACTTAAAACAGCATTGTTTGATTACGAACAAAAATAAGAAAGCAATAAAAAAATGAAAAAGCACATAAATTCCCCTATAGGTCAGTCCCTACATACAAGCCCAAATTCTAAATGCACAGAATTCCTGAGATGGAAACTATAACTTTCTAAACAACCACATAATAAAAAAAAAAAATTGTGCTAGCCAAAATAAAGCTGTTTAAGGCAAAAAATTCCAATATACACTTATGTTATCAAAGACAAGTAAATAGCTAGTGGAAATACCAGGTAAATACTACAGGTAGCTACCTAAACAGGGTGTCCAAAGAGAAGCAGCAAACCTGGAGAATGGTCTGAGGCAGCTGGGATTGTTTAGGCTGGAGAAAAGAAGGCTTAGGGGAGACCTTATTGCCCTATGACTATCTGAAAGGAGGTTGTACTGAGGTGGGAGTTTTTTTCCCGAGTAAGAAGTGACAGGAGAGGATGAAATGGCCTCAAGTGGCACCAGAGGAGCTTTAGATTAGCTATTAGGAAAAAAGCCTTTACTGGAAGGCTTGGAATGGGCTGCTGTGGAGGCACAGAAGACGTTWAAAAGATGTGCAGTTGTGGCAGTTGGGGACATGGTTTAGTGGTGGACTTGGCAGTCTTGAGTTTATGTTTGGACTCAATGATCTTGAAGATCTTCTCCAGACTAAATCGTTCAATGATATTATGATTCTGTCTTTCAGGTGATGCCTTAAGTTTTAGCTTTCATATTTTCCAGATTCTGTACTGCATTAKTGTGTAACTCTGCCCTTCATATAAAATGTTAGCAAGTTCGCTTCACWGTTCAGTTAGACAAAACAATCCTTTTCCAGTGAGAACCACGGACACCCTTGCACTTCTGGCCCAAAAAGTGTAAACAACATCAAATTGAGAAGAGCAATCTGGAAGGCTGGGACTTCATAACCTGAAGTTGTAAATGGACAATTAAGCCCAGTTTATAAATGGACCAAAACTTATAAAAGTGTGAAAATGTCTGACCCATTGTCCATACGGGGTGTAGCCTCGGCCAGGCTCTTGTACTGCCCAAAACATATCCTTTGAAGGCTTTTTAAATAAATATCTACTTGAATAAATACCTACTTTATTATTTTAAAACTGTCTAGCCTCTATTCGAAGTAGCCTCCCAAGGCATCACAGGAAGACAAAACTTACCCTGAACACCCATATTGACTGAGAGACTGCAAATCTCTTAGTCTCACAAAGAAACTAAAAATATAAAAGCAGTTTCATGGAATAAATTCACAACTGGCAAAACTGGGATTTTGATGGGATTTCAACAACATATGGTTGGCTGACAAAGATTTCTAGCAGAATCACAGAATATTCTGAATTGGAAGGGACCCACAAGGATCATTGAATCCAACCTCAAGTGAATGGGCCATAAAGATTTGAACCCACAAACTTGATGTTATTTGCAGCATGTTCTAACCATCTCAGCAAATTCTGCAGTATGTTGCTCTTTGTCTTACTGATGATTTGTGCATAACCTGATCTTTAGAACATTGTTGTCCAGCTTCTTCCTTTCCAGTTTTTGTGTAGATGAGGACCTCTGTTTTTTGTGATTTCATGGTGATTTTGCAGATCAGTTGAAATTTGAATTTTTGGTTGTATTAGAAATGGATAATTGTAATAGTAACATGAAATTAGCCTGGATGGTACAAAACAGCTCTCCTGATAAACATATGGGTGTGTTACAAATATTCTATTGAAGGAATGGCATTACATTGAAAGATGAGGGGCTTGGTAGTGTTTGGGTTTGGGATTCTTTTTGTTTGTTTATTTTTTGTTTTTATTTTTAGGTTTTTTTCCCTTCCTATTAAATTCATCACAATTCCTATTTGTCATTATCCAAAAAAGAAAGAAAAAAATCTACAAAAAATTGCACTTGAAAATTCAAGGGGACTAAACCATATTTTTATCTATACAAGAAAGTAAATGTTGACTTCTCTTATTATGAAAGTGCACCAGAGTGCAGATAGGGAAAGATTGTGCCTATATATAGAGAAATCTTATCCAGCTAAAGAAAATGAGCAGCATTGAAGGACACATTAAATCATCTTTTTCTTTTTAGTTTTACTAAATATAAATCATAAGATTTAAAGATTTAAATTTAAAAGCCTCAAGCTAACTAAGGTAGCTACAACCCTCCCTAATCAAACACCATCAATATGATAAGTCATTCTTGCAGAAGTTACACTGCTTGGCACACTGCCTCTTAGTTCCTGGAAGAGTGATTTCCCTGTCAGCTTTTCTGATGATGAGAAGAGGGTGGTTTTTGGTTTTTTTTTCACTCTTTGTATTTAGCAGGTGTCAGGATACAAAAATCACTTCTCAGCTGTGCATTTGGGATGTCAGTATTATGCCACTTAAGAGTGTCCTTACTGAAGAGATTTTGGGCAGTGTGTGACCTTTATATCCAATCCCATCTTATATTTATAAGAATTAAACCTTACTGAGGAGTTCTCTAAGATGTGATAGAAATGTCAGAATTTTCCTGAAGAATTTTCTGATCATACTTGTACTAACAACCCTTTGCCATTTTCTACCAAGACAGTACATTATGTTTTCTTCTTGTGATTGCTTGCTGCAAGCAAAGGGTTAAATCAATATGAAGATAGTAATTTTGAGCTAAAAGTAGTATCTGAATCATGGAGTTTAGATTCTTTATGCATGAGTATTTTGTGTAATACTCATTTAAGTAGTATTACTTAAATGAGTATTTTGTGTAATACTCATTTAAGTAGTATTACTTAAGGGGGTATATGGCAACCCGACGTTAGTTTGTTGCCATATATAAGAAGGGGTATATGGCAACCCGACGTTAGTTTGTGTAAATGTGTGTAGATTGGCAACCACAGGTCGTAAGTGCAATTTGATGTTAGGGCTTAGCTGTAATAATGTGTGCTGGTAAGCTGAGCCTTTTGAGGTGATGACGGGGTTGTGCACATAAATTTTAACCTTCTCTCAGAGGAACAAAATGAAAAACTTCATTAAATTTCTTTCTGGGTGTGAATGGTTAATAACAACCTTCTGTTGAAAATAAATGACAACCCAATTTTTATATTGATTGTGTATTTTTTTCAGTGCTTCTTGTATTATTAATCAAGAGGTGGAGATGGACTCTGACAGGGGACTGATGAAATCATTCAGATTTAGCCTGTTTCCTCCTTGCTGGGATGAGATAGGGGGTAGCAGAGAACAATTGCTCAGCCTCCATGAAGGTCCTCTTGCACATGGATTGACTTAATTGACTTTCCTGCTTAATACTCCAGACGATGTAATGAGTTGGTAGAACAGGTGGCATTGCTTAACAGATGGATACTGCATGCTATCTGTCTTTAAAGAACTGAAGTGATGATTTTGATTTGCTTGTCTAGTATCTTGCTGTACTGGGTTTTGAATGAGGTCTTCCTAATTATGAGTAATTTCACAGCTGAGTGACTTTATTCTTCTATTAGTAAGAGTCACACTAGTCCTCTTTAGGCACGTGTATATGTCTATTATTGCTGGCAAGTGTCCTTTCTTTCTTCCACCCAATAGTTAAGGTCTTTCTTTCTAGCTGCTATTTGTGTCAGCACAGTAAACATCAGAATAAAACAGCCCCAGTTTACTTTGTGTGTGTGTGAGRAGATAAATTGGAGAGTAGGAGCTCTCTCTGTGCATAGGTAAATTTTGACCTTAGATGCAAACAACATATTCTCAATGCTGAATGTTGACAATTCAATGCCAATTGGCATCTTCACTTCCCCAGTCTAAAGAGGGCATGGAATAGCATATAAGACACATAATTAATTCTTCTGCCTGCTGTAAGATCAGAAGTTTGTGAAAGGTGGATATGTGGTTGCAGGTTATCATAAAAGTAAATTGCCTTTACTGGTGGGTAAAAATGTTGTGAACTAATTTCACCAGTTCATTTCAGACCTTTTCATTTAAATGACAGAAGCAAATTATGGTGCTATAGCTCATTCATCCATGATTTCACGCTCCTGCACCCTAGGAAACAAGAGGCAAACCTCAAAGGGTTTCTCCGTGGTAAAACATTTTTAATTAGTAAATAATTCTTAAGCTGTGCATTCAAAGCAAATACTCACTGAGCAAGCCATATTGCCACTTCCAATGATAGCACTTCCAGATTTCTCAATGACTGTGCGTATTGGTTGACTTTTCACAGCAGCTTTTTCTCCAAAGAGAAATAGAGAGTGAAAGGGAGTCAGTCCTGAACACTGTTGTTGTTTCTTGCCAGTTAGACTAGCATGCAAATTGAGCCAAGTTTGCCTTTGTGGAACTGTTTCAGTCTGCAATCCCGGAGACTTATAAATAGAAATTAAACAGTGAGTGTTGGAAAATATGAGGAAATGTCAAACAAATATGCCTTTATTTTAATGAATGTATGGTCAAAAATACTATTTTCTGGTGATGGCTTTAACAGACAGACTGAAAAACAGAAATGTGACTGTCTTTGTAATGTCATTTTGCTTTAATTCATAACAAATAGAAACAATCAGAATTCCTAGGCTAGGATCAAGAGAATATAAATAAAACAAACAGGAAATAAACCTGAACCACAGATCCAAAATAATTTAAAAAGAAATTTGGCAAAGATGAATGAAAAAAAGTTGTATAGCAAGAGTTTGTTTTCAGTTACTTCGATGTTCTTCCGCCAAGAAGGACTGTCTTAGCAAGGTGTCCTCTCTCCCGATCTGTTTGCAAGTTGGCATGGTATATCCACTAAGAACAAATTATATTTAACTATTATTTTGAAGTTTCAGAATCTTGCACCCTGAAGCTGTTATTAATGATGCTTACTGGAAGCTCAATTCAACCCCCTCCCCATTGYAGGAATTGCAATACAAGTATATAATTACCTAATCACATATCAATCATTATATCCAGATAATCTTAATCTTATTCAGCGCACAAAATCTTCAGTCCAAGTTAATGAGCTAAACTCAATATTTTTCCTCCTCCTTATTCACTATCTGTTGATGTTATTTGTTGCAGTGTTCATATCCTGTTTTGAAGACAGAGCTATTAGTTTTCTCACGGAATTTGCTATGACATTTATCACTACTGTTTCTGAATGCTTTGCAAATATTAGCACACTGTTGCTGCACTCCAGTAAAGAAGCATAAGGATGTTAGTACTCTTTGTGGCTTTAAAGTGGCAAATAAGCCACTGTTGTATGCGTGATCTCAAATCTTAGCCCCTAAATTAACCATTCAGGAAGTACAGAGCAGAAACTAAAGGAGAAATTACCTGGCTTCAATAACATTCCATCTTACTTAGAGGACGTCATGCAGACATTGGTTTTAGTCAATGTAAAGTAAGTGACTTTGACAGAAAGGAATTCATCCCACCTTAAGGATGATGTGTTTAACACGCCATCCTTGGCACTTGCCCATTTCTCTTCACTGGCTTGAAAACTAATCTATTTTTTTCACCCTAATTGGTCATTTGCAGAAAATACAACAACTTCCTTAGTAGCATATMCATTCTTAATAGTGAAAGGAGGGATAAAATCTTATAGAGTGGGATTAATCATATAGCTTTTCCAGGAATATTATTTAAACCTTTAACCAATACCTTTTAATACCTAGATTTGGAACATATGATCCGTTCCTGATCMCTAGAATACTATTTACTGCAGAAGTTTCCTTATTCCCAGGAGAATTCTGTCCTATTGCCATTGAATCAGGACATATTTGCTCAGACATYCTCTTTGTGGATTTCTCCTTGTCTTTTCCATCCATTTCCTACTCCAAACTGCTCAGGCCAGCTAGAGGCTTTCCTTCCAATTCTTTGCAATGTTTGCTTCCTTTTACCACCTTCCTCTTTCCCCACTGGTAAGTAAGAATCAATACCTGTGCTTACCTTGTCCCTGCCTTGTCATACCCGCTCGGTCTTACCTACTATCTTTGTGTGGCCTTTCATGTCATTCTTTTTTCCTGACTACAAGGTTCGAACTACTTCCCTGACTTCAGTCCTCCTCTTTCTATCCAGTTTCAGTYCTCTCTCTGTTATGTTCTTTTTAAAGACTCAGCCTCATTTCCACTGCCTTGGTCAGTGCACATGCCTCCCTTTTCAATGATCTAGCTCATGACCCCTTGGGGACCTTAATTTGCCTCTTACATCTGGCTCCAATATACAAGAGAAAGTGTTGCCTTACCACAAATTACTGTATTCTTGAACAATAAAATGCATGAGAAATGATATTCAAGCTTGCTTTCCTGGATTTTAGTTGTCAAAAGAGAAATCAGTAAATAAATTATGAGTAAAAAATCTAAACAAACCAAAGAAAACCAAACAAAGAAATGGAAGGACCACATTTAAAGACATTATGAAATCTGGTTGAAAACATATCTGCCTTGCTAACTAATCTCCCCCAAATCACATGTTCAGCAATTGATAGGAATGAAGCTGTTCTATAGTGTTTACTTTCTTCAGACTTTCATAGTCTACACTACTGCAGAGCAAAATTAACCTCCTTCTCGTCAGTCTCCTGCTGCTCAGAGAGTTTTGAATAGCAGCAGGAAAATATGAAGAAAGGCTCTTGTCAGTTTTAACTCTGCTGTAGCCTGTCAAATCTTTGGGTTACAGCAGTGGCACTCCAGCTGTCTGTCTGCTGATTTAGAAAGCAAGCACCRCATTGCCTTCATTCAGTTTACAGTTTCGAGACCATTTTTTCAGATTTTTTTTAAAGACCTTAGATTCTGCAGAAGGTGATAAGAGCTTGGAAAGAGTGAATGTATTCACTTATAACTCAGAGGAAATTTCCAGATTGACATTAATTTAGTTTCCCCATGTAAGTGAACTGGAATTTAAGTATTACATTGCATTTTGATATCCTGATATTTCTTTATGATGAATATCTCACTGAATGTAATGAAATTAACCCAAGTACTAGAAACATCACAAGAAAGTGATCCTGCTGAGTGTTCAACTGAATGAACAGATAGGCAAATGGGCTCTTTTAACATTTGAGTGAGTCTCAGAGGAATTATGAAGGGAAGTACTGGCATGTAAGAAGCTAAATCCTCAGCCACATTACAAATATTTTTCTTCAATGATTTTTAAAAGATTTATTTTTTCTGCCTATACACAGTTATGGTTTGAGTTATTGAAATCACTTGGGGGATCGTATAACAATGATACTTCATGTGAATATCAGATAGAATCCTCATCTTGAAATCTGTAGTTTCTTGTTGCTTCAAAACAAAATGGCAAATGAAGGAAGATCTTTATCCTGTCAGGCTTCACTAATGTATTGCAGCTCCCGCAGTGTTCTCCTTCAGAGTCAGAATGCTGTGCTGAGTGCAGGCAACATTAGAAAATACCAGCTAGTTCCCTAAACCCCACATCTAGCCTTTACTGTAAAGCATTTTAGAAAAAAGCTGTTGTATTGGAATTGCTTTGTCCGAGTCCTTTAAAGACAACAATTGCAAAAAATCAAGCTGCCCTCTCTCTCCTTGGCCTGGAAAGACTGAGTATTCTCGCTGTCTCTGCAGCCAACTCCACTGGAATTTGAAGAATTACTTCAAAGTTTGATTGTTGGTATCCCAAACCCTTTTACACACTGTACAATGCTTAGGGAATTAGTTTCAGACCAAYATTTAGGGTCTAAAGGAACATGTCTGTTTAATCTGGCAAAAGCCACCTCAGCAGTATTGTTAAGGCACTGAGGGAATTTTCAAATGCTGGTGTCTTTGTTCTTCTTCCTCCTGGCATATATCCAGAATTGCTCCTAGATCAGAGAGATGCGAAAGTCCCTTATGATTAAGGGTCTCTTTGTGAGAGTGTGTGAGTGGCCCTCTGCCAGACCACTGCTTTTCATTTCTCTAAAACCTTCACCTGCAGATGACAGACAGTAGAGTGAATGAGTGATATCTGTTAGAAAGAAAGTGAAAGAGAGAAAACTGTCATTGGAGTGTTGGAAGATTCACAAATATGGGACTATTCTTCCATGCTTATCACAAGGTGAGATAGTGGCCATTGAACTGGGTATTGCTTTGCAAAAAACTGTGGCCATTTAGGCATAGGACGAGAGAAAAACTTTGAGACCTCTCATGTCATCTGCCTTAGTTAGAAGCTGTCCTTGCTATTTTGCTCTGCTGATGCCTGAGCTGCTGCAACTTGCTGATTTCAAGTGTTGGTAAACAATCTGAGAAGAGATGATGCTTTTGATTTAAGTAAATAGGGAATGATTAAAGCTTTTGATATCCTACTGCATCTGTACTCAACCAGGTCTGAAAGAAATTGAAGTGACGCTGCTGGATCCATGCAATTGATGTGGGCTTCTGTATACTGTGAGGCTGTAAGTTAATTGATGCATCTTGTACTTGGTGGGATTTACGAAACAGGAAAAAAAAAAAAAAAAAACCCCAAAAAAAAAAAACAAAAAAAAAAAAAAAAAAAAAAAAAAAAAAAAAAAAACCAAAAAAAAAAAACCACGAAACCAAAAGAAAAAACCCCAAACAACGTTTTAGAATAACACTTAGATACGCTTATTTTAATGTAACATGGTAGTCTGCTTCTAAGTCATTATTGCCTGCTTTGTCTTAGAGCAAAGCCTGGAAGATGGCAGAGTAATTATTTCTTCACCAAAGTGTGCCTAAAAGATAGGAAACCTATTTCTGGCATTTACAGGGAAATTGTTACTAGGCAGAGGGATTAGGATTTTGCAAAATATTTATAAGAAATATCTAGGTTTCAACTCAATCCTGTTTTTTGACAGTCTCTTAAAAAATGTTATTTGTAGCAGATTTTCAGAATTTTCTGTGAAATAAAGTTTCCAAACCTCTAGCACTACCWATTATCTATGTTGGTTTGGTTTTTCTTCTTAAGATGGTGGTGCTTACTGGTTTGTAAGTGAGATTCTATCCTGATTTCCATTAATAAGGGTCAGAACCTTATTATCATTATGGTTTTYTATTTCTAATCTAGATGTTTTGGGGTGTTTGGTCAAAGTCCTTATGCAGAACTGTTATATAGGTTATGCAAACTATATCTTTCATATAGAAGGGTGCCAAAGGTATTAAAATTAGGTGCAAACAATTCAGATAAGAATATTGATAAAAAACCCAAGCCCACCAAGATTGAAGACGATATGCAAACATATCCCTAAACAAAATTTTCTTGAGGGCAGTCCTGAAACGAGGTTAGTGTGGTAGTATTGTATACAAACTAGGGAGGGGTATTTCCACTTGAAAAGAGATGGGAACATGCAATTTTCATATAGATTATATTCTTGCACTTGCCTCTGATTCAACTGTAATTCTACAGATATGTGTGAGAGTAGCTATAGTCTCCATCAATACATGTAATTCGTAAGTGCACCCAGTTCTATGCTGTGTAAGCACTTTTAGATTCAGGACTCTCTTAATCATGGAGGATAGACTTATTAGATAAAGGAAAAAAAAGTTTTATTTTAGCAAATAAATCCAGATCTGCTCATTTCTCCAAAACAAGGCAAAAATGCTGAGAATATAGGTGTCCTAATTGCAATTCCAGCAACTTCTCATRGTGTTTCTTATTCATTTTATGTAGCAAAATGCATGTGAAAATTTTGACTCTCCAGTCTAATTAATTCTGCTCACTAATATTCTGACTAGCAAGTTTTCTCTAGGCTGAGCTTTTGTRGTTCTGCTGTTCATATTTCTTAATTATTTTGGTAAAAAAATTCTCACTATGCTCATTTGCCTCATTTAATTTCACTCAGTTATGACTGGATCCCAAGCAAAGGTCTTTTAAGAAGAATTTTCCACTAGTTTTTGCTTCTTTTAACCTCTAGAGCTTTCATTGGTTTTGCCAATATGTGTGCTTTTTTGGCACCTGCTTTTGCTGCCTAGATTGTGTTAGTTCTTCTCTCAGAATCAATCGTGAGCAGCTTGCAACCAGATGCCTGATTAAAAAGTTAGCAGACCTTGAGTGCAATTACTTCAGCTCCATGGCATTCACGCATTAAACCCAGTGTTAATTGTTTCCCATTTTTGTAACGATCCTTATAATAGGATAAACCAGAAGAGATCATTTCTTGAAGTTAAAGCAGCAGAAAATATAGACATTTGCTCTGATTAATCATCTCAATATGAAATTAAAAACAATCACAAGTAAATATAGAAGGTCTTTTTGCTAGATATCAGTGAAAATTGTGGTTGATACTGTTTGAAGTACTTATTCTGGAGCCTGGCACAATGCACATATATGTTGTGTTAAAGTTTAGACAGAAATCAGGATTGAGTAAAGCAGTTTTTGACTTGCTGCTTTGAAGGAGTGTCACACCATTATTTATACAAGCGCTATTTGGGTATTATCACAGATAAATGTCCATATCAGGTAG
The DNA here is from genome assembly GCA_014549065.1 of Cardinalis cardinalis. Lineage (NCBI taxonomy): Eukaryota > Metazoa > Chordata > Aves > Passeriformes > Cardinalidae > Cardinalis > Cardinalis cardinalis. Next base: position 6,518,939 of record JACDOX010000031.1, read on the forward strand.
CGTACGTAGATGTACGCATACTTTCCAGAAATGAATAGTTCTGTGGTTTCACTTGGATTACTCTTGTATGTTATCATGTCACTTTAGTTAATGATCTTGGTATATTAAAAAAAAACAAAAACAAAAACATCTTTATAGTAGCAATAAAGGAAAACCGAGCGAGCGAGCTGAGTACATGCTCACAGACTAATGACATCATCTAAGATTAAAACAACTCCTGTAATGGTACGAAAATTTACATTTATGTATTTTCACAACCATTTGTTTATGCAGAATATCATAGTACCGCAGAACTGTAGAATGGTTTGGKTTGGAAGGGACCTTAGACATCAGCTAGTTCCAATCCCCTCTACTAGGGCAGGGACATCTTTYGCCTAGACAAGGCTGTTCAAAGCACCATCCAAAATGTCCTTGGACAATTCCAGGGATGGGTCATCCACATCTTCTCTGGGCAACCGGTGGCAGTTGCAGTGCCTTGTCACCCTCACAGTAAAGAATTCCTTCCTTGCATCTAAACTAAGTCTACCCTTTTCAGTTTAAAGCCATTGCCCCTTGTCCTATGACTATGTGCCCTTATAGAAGTCCATCTCCAACTCTCTTGTAAGCTCAGTTTTGGTATTGGAGGTGATATAAGGTCACCCTGAAGCCTTCTCTTCTCCAGGTTGAGCAGCCCAACTTTCTCAGCCTGCCTTCATAGGAGATGTGTTCTAACTCTTTGATCATCTCTGTGGCTCTCTTCCAGACTCACTCCATAGATCCATGATGATCATTGCTGATAAAGATATTAAACAACACCAGCCCCAAAAGGGATCCCTGAGGAATGCCAATTGTCACTGGTCTCCACTTGGAGATCAAGCTGCTAACTGCAGTTCTTTGAGTGCAACCAAATTCCTTATCCACTGTTGTCCATCTGTCAAATCCATGCYTGTCCAGTTGAGAAACCAAGATGTTATGCAGGATAGCATCAAATGCTTTGAGCAAGTCCAGGTGCTTTCCCTTATCCACAAACACTGTAATCACATTGTAGAAAGTCAACAAGTTTTACAGGCATGATTTTCCCTTAGTGAAGTCGTGTTGTCTGTGATCAATTGCCTCCTTCTTTTCCATGTGCCTTAGCATAATTTCCAGTAAGATCTGCTTCATGACCTTGYCTGGCAATGAGTTGAGACTGACTGGCTTCTAGTTCACCAGGTCTTCGTTATTTCCCTCTTTTAAAAGTTGAACTTCTGTTTCCCCGTTTCCAGCCAGTGGGAACAAACTTCACTAGACTCCCATGATTTCAGATGGATAGTGGCTCAGCCACTTCACTTGCCAGTTGTTTCAGGAGCTACAGATATATCTCATCAYGTTCCAAGTGTTTTAGTACCTTCAGGTTCCTTAGATGGTCTTGATGGTCTTGATAATTTCCTACTGCAGGCAGTTTTTCATTCTCAGTCCCTCCTTTTGTCTTCTGTGACTTGGGTGCTGTGGGTGGAGCACTTGCTGGACAAGACCAAGACAAAAAGTTGTTATGTGCCTCAGCCTTCTCCATATCCCAGGTAACCAAGTCTCCCATTTTCTTCTGCAGAGGGCTAAAATTTCAATCCTCTTTCTTTTATCTCTGCTTTATATAAAGAAGTTTTTCTTGTCACCTCTGAACCCTGGGCAAATTTAATTCTATTACATATATCCTGTTCTTGCCATCACTTAATAAGGTCTTTCTGTACTTATTTTCTTAAAGATGCCCTTGTTGTTTGCAGATAGTTGACTATAGGATTTTACAAGGAAATGTCTGGGGGGGGTAATGGAGAAGAATAAACGTAATWCTTAATTGTTACTGGTTTAAATATCAAAGCATGACCATGAATATCTTAAAGTACAATTCATTCTTATAGAACTGCAATTARGAGACTAAAGAAGATAACAATACATTATGAATGCAGCAAGAGGCAAAGATAGATCTGCTGCTTTTTCTTCTCTTCTCTTTTTTTTTTTTAAAGCAGGACTGTATATCCTCAGAAACAACTAGAAAGCATAATAATTTAAATCCATCAAGCAGGACACATCGCTAACCACAGTAATCATGTGGAGCTGTCACTGCTACCTATGTTATTTCCCCATGGCTCTCTTGTTGTATTTACTTCATCCAGTATTCAATCAGATTGTAAATTTTGTAAGGGAAGAGCATTTTTTCCTGTGTTATTCGAGTATTTCCTCTCACAGTACTACTTTTTTGTTCTCTCTTCCATCCTTTCACTTCTCARTGTTAAGCCTTTTATAATCAAGTGAATTGAAATTATAAGCATATTTCTTCTAGTTCAAATTATAAAATAATAAAGTACTTATTCTCTGGATAGCATTTGCCATCTGAGCATCTTAAATTCATCTGCAAATATCATGTTAGCTTTCGAAAACATCATGCCTAGTTGAAAAAAAAAAGGCAGTGATCTTTCCCACTTACCAATAAGCTCAATGTTAGATGTTTCACATCACTGGCAGCTGATAGCAGCTGGCCACCATCAGGAAGTTTTCAGTACCTGGAAAATAGATCCCAAGTACCTTATTCTGAGTTTCATTAGAAACTTACTATTGATTATAGTGACTTACATTTTATTACATATCAAATGTGCCACAGAGTCTGTCTTCTAACTCAGGTACTTTAAGCACATGATGACCCTCCGTCCCCTGGGTGAGAATGACTACTTATATTCCTTCACATGTTGGCTTCTCTGTCATTTTCAGTTTAGCTTAGAAACTCAGTATCATGAATTCTTTAAGATGCCACTTGTCTGACCTGGCCCCTGATTTTAATTGTTAAGATTCAGGCTAGCATTCCAGATGGTCCCCTCTACCAGGGCTGCACAAACTGGACCTGGTTGGTGTTTTGCCATTTCTAAGGAAAGTGTCAGCTGTTACTCATTTTGCTTGTTACTGAATATCATTCGAGATTATACTAGTGGGCAAAGTCCTAAAGGATATTTGGCATTACTGCTCTGGTGAATATCTCTAGCCAGTGTTATTGAGTAAGCATTTTCATCAATGCCTGATCGTCATCTTACAGAAAAAAGGACTAAAGGAAAAGAAAAAAAAAAACAAAAACAAAACCCCAAACTCTACCCAAGAAATTAGAACACATCTGTCTTTCTTTTTCTTCCATCTGTCAACCCAGGGCATGTATCATACCATTTTTTCTTCCTAGTGTGAGAAACMTTTGGCTTCCTCATTATGAAGTTATCCATGTACACCTTGATTTTGAATTATTTTTGATACTTTTGCTGTTTTTCTTAGGACTACTACTCAAAATACATAATTCCAGAGGGCTTCTAATTTCTATTCTAGAGATTCTAAACTATGCACTTTTCTAAGAAATGATAAATAACCATGCCCCTACAGAGCAAGGCTCATACCCTCTGGTCTTTTTCAAAGTGTACAGAAGGCATTCCTCTAATATAGACATATTTTAGGCTTTTGTTTGCATATGATGTAGAATGAATTATTTTATAATTTTGATTGTATTCATTTCAGTAAAACCAATTACAACTAGTTATTTCCTAAATAAATAACAATATTATATAAAACTATTCCCATGGAAGAGGAGAATTTTGTGATAAGCACTTATCCAAATATAGTCATACCTGCTTTTTTTTCCCCAATTCCAGGAACTCTTGCAGAGAAATGATACCAAAAAGACTGATCTAAGTCCCCTAGCTGCCTTTTTCCTCCTATACATGCTTTCGGCTGTTGTGGCTCTACCTGGGCACAGAGCATGCGGTGTTTCAAGGACCAAAGTGAATACATCTGTGCCAAGTGGGACTTGGCTGTCCTATATCCTGCATATATGGGAGGTTTGGTCTGACCAAAAGTGATGGATGCTTGACACTTTAGCAGTTTGGCAGGTCTGTCTTTGCATAATGGAGCCATTAACAGAGTAATTACCTGTCAATGAAATCAGCACTCCTTATTGCAATGCAAGGCCTCCATTACCTTCTGAGGAAGAACTGCAGGATTTGGCCTTTAATGAAGCATGCCTGTCATTCCATACTGAAATGTYGATCTTGCTTTGACTGCCACATAATTTTTCACTGCATTTTTTTTTTTTGGACGTTGTATAATTCAGAAGTTAAGGGCAGGCTTCATATATAGTTCATTAATTAGACATAAAAATTTGATCTCCATTTAGAAACTAGRGAGATAAGCTATTAAACGTATATATTTAATTATTTTAGGAAGTTCAGGCATAGGAACTTGCACATACAGACAAAACACTGACACACAAAACACTTCATGTCAAACCAAAGTGATTATTTAATATACTTAAAGCTTATTTAAGAAACCATAATCAGATTAAATTTTTTATATTGAAGGAATACTTATTAGTACACATTAGAAAAGAAAATCCAACACCACAGGGCAAAAAAGTAGAATATGTATAATGAGTATCTCTAGTACAAAAGATAATATCTGTGAGTAATGTAATTTAGATTTAAAAGGTTGGTAAAGTCAGAAACAATCATAACAATAACAGATGACAGGAAAAATGTGGAATTTTATTAAATTTACTGGTAGCAGAAATGCCTATAAACCAATCCTAATACCATTAAGATCAGTGGAAAATTTTCAGTGACTGTACTAGCTTCTAAGTTAGGCCCACATTTATTCTTTCTACTAAGGAAATTCAAAATTGTGTGAAGAAGCATTAAAGTCTCCATTTCAGAGAATTTCCTAGAACTTGTTTTTACTGCTCTTTTCACTGCTTTTAAAAATATTACTAGCAACTATAATGTAATGACATCTTACTCTGGTTACCCTCTCTAAAGAAAATAAGCAGCTTTCCACTTTCACATTTTTTRAAGAAATAGGTGTGGTTGTCTGCCATTTTTGACTGGTTATCATCCTACTTGCAGTTCCTGGGGAAATATCTCAGACTTCCATATCTGTGATCTGTCAACAATAGAGATCAAACCAGGGAGTTTGGATGCATTCTTTACATGCCTTGTCAACCTGTGAAGACTGAGATAAGGTGGCTTCCACAGGCATTGAGCTCTGTGATTTATTCTACAGTTTGATAACACCTTAAATCTCAAAGYGCCACCATGCATTTTCACCCATCTGTCATAGAAGGGATCATATCAGAAATGATCCTGAGTTGCTATATGTGAGAAATCAATATTAAAACAAGCCATTTCAATTTGCCCTTATATAGGAGTAATTTATTTAATAGTTTTTCTAATGCTAATTTCTCACTTATAAGTGTGTCCTGTCTGCTCAGTAGATAACTAGCAGTGTGGAATTTATCATGATGTAACAGCAATATTTTTCAACAATTGGTTTAGGTTTGGATGCAASCTATAAAGACTTATTTTTTTAATATTCTCTGGGAAATGAAGACACATAAGACATGTGCATATTCCTTTACTATTTTTTTGTGAAGTGCAGTTTCATTCCTTTGTGGCTCTGTGATTTTCATGCTTTTATTTAAATTAGTATTGTTGCTCAAAATAAAATGTGAAACAGAAGTTTTGTGCTTGTCAGTTTGCCTAATGAAATGCTAGAGTTCAAAAAGCAGATACAAATTGCCCTTGAAATGTTAGTAAATGTTGGGCTCAAAAGCCAGCAGTCCTTAGCCATTTGTATTAATTAACATGGTCATGTGTACTAGGTAGAGAGTGTACAAATAAATCCATCAGTTTTAAACACGGGCATCAAAGGTAATGGCATCCAACAAATTCTGTGAAATGAGACACTTGCTAGTATGCACATTAGAAAAATAAATGTACCAATCACTAAACTGTTTTATGTTCAAAGTACGTGTCCAACTTCCTGCTTTCTCCAGTTCTGTAGACAGAAAATGAAGAAGTCACAGGCCAAGGTTGTATAAAGTTCTGTATTTTTCTGAATGTGTCTTAGTGACTGTCTTTACAACAGAAGCCATGTAAAAGTAGGTGACTGTTAGCATCAGTTAACGTAACTTCAGAGACTTCTGCAAAGTTATTCTTTAAAGCTCCTGAAAGAAGTTCAGCAGTGTGATTTTATTTCACTAACATTAATCTCAAGAAGCACAAAGTAGGTTATTATGCAACATCAGAATATAATGTGGAGTATCAAACATTTTCTGCTTGTTCTAAGGGGAGCATGGCATTTGGCAGCATTACCTGACACTATCTAAATGATAGTCAGAGTTCTTGTTTTCCCTATAACTTTTAATGTGTCAAGAGCATGCCATATGTAATTTGTATAAAATACTGAAAATTGGATGGAGTCTAATAATTATCATAATTCTTGTCAGGTCTCATTTGACTTCTGCTTGAGGCCAGCAGAAAATACATCCTAACTGTTTTTTCTCACAGTGAGATAACATTGAGAGTATCTGCTGTTTTGATAGTACAGCAATACCACTGTCACATTGCWGATTTCCATGCAAGAAGTCATTTTTTTCTTGTTTAATTTTTCATCCTGTTTGTTAATGAGGTTTTAGCTCTCTTTCTGACTAAGCTGCTGGCACTTTTTTTTTTTTTTTTNTTTTTTTTTTTTTTTTTTTTTTTTTTTTTTTTTTTTTTTTTTTTTTTTTTTTTTTTTTAATAGAAACCTCTGTGTGGGAACACCTTCATAGGCTTATTCTTGATTTTATGTTTTTTTTGGGATTGTAATTTCATGTAGCAGAGACTTGTCCCAACAATTAACATGGCACGGGGATGAAAGACCCCTTATCAAAGTAATAAACAAAACCCCAAAAATCCTTCAGCCACTGAAAATACTAGCGTGTCTGTGGGTTTAGTTTTTCAAGCTTTGACATCATAAGATAGTTCAAAGCAGATATACATGTGTGTTATATGTCCTGGAAGAGAAGTCTGCAGTCAGTATTTTTAATATACTGGAGAATCCTAAGTGAAAAGCTGGGAATTTTTTTTTTTTAGTTTTCTGTATCACATATTTGCATATGCAAAATGAAAACTCCAAAGCTTTGAGAGTTTAAATTAAAAAATAAAACAAAACAAAAAATAACCAAACATAAAAAACTAAAATAAATTCATAAAACTGTGGGTAAGAAAGCAGTTCTCAAGGACATGCTCTCCCAAGTAAGAAAACATATGTTTTTATGCTGGAAATACATCACTGTCTAGTTCTTTTTCTATTAGAGGTGCAGATATGTTAACAGAGGTGTTTTAATTAGCTTATAGTGTGTGGAATCAATTGGGATAATAATATTAGTTTCAAAATTAAAATATTCTAGAAATTACATCTCTCCCAGGATGCACTAGCTTAACCATATTATCCTTGACAATCATGTCTACTCTCAGTTTTTCCAGTGTGGATCCATTTATCTAWTGTGACAGCTCTAGTGCTCCTTGTGTTAATAGATGTACAGCTGCTTTCTGGAATCATAGCATGCAAACATTCTTGTCCTCAAAGAGCAGTGCTGCTGCCGTTTCTGCTTTCTGTGCTTGTAGGAGAGGACATGACTGCTGACTCAGAATTAATTGTAACCCAGTGAGTTGACAGTGACAGATACCTATACATGCCGCTACTAGTTCAGGAAGCTCTGTCCTAATTTACTTTTCTCCAACAACATCCCTAAATTGAGAGCCTCCTTCCTTTCTTTCYTCCTGTCCCCATGCTATTACAAAATATCCTTAGAGTCTTTATAAGAATTCTGGTCTTTTCTGCATTTTTTAATCCTTGCTTTATTGGGGATCCATATAATCTTCTTTTAATTTCCTCAAACTCACATAAATAAAAGTGGAGATTTCTGTCATGATGTCACGATGAACACCGGTTAGTTTAGAGTGTGATCATTTACAGGCCTTCAGATTTTCTTTCCCCCGCTCCACCTTTGCCCCCCACTTTTTTTTCAGTTTAGGACAGTTACTACCTTTAAAGCCCTTTGGTACAAACTTCCTAGTGGACACTGGTAATTTTTTGTTAAACCTGAGGAATTTCAAGTATGTTTTTCTTCCTTTTCCATGCAATATTAAAATGAAAACATTCAAATCACTGATTAATTCTAATATAGAGCAAGGGCTGCATCATCCCAGGCAAAAGATTGCTACCTGCACACAAGATCCATGGCCTGCTTGATTTCCAGGGTTATATGTGATACTAAAGAATGCTAATAGAACAGAATATGAAGGGGTTTTTATCACATCTGTCTTTTTGCTGAAAATCACTGTAAAGTTTCCTGCTTCCTGGCACTGCAGAACTCTGCATATCTTCTGTAGTTACTGACAGTGATGGAACCTTAAATACACAGTACTTCTGTAGCACAGTAATTTTAGGCTTCAACAGTAAGATGCAGTGTCAGTAATGATTGTTGACATCATACTACATATATCTGTTTACTCAATATAATTAATAAGCCTTAGTTGATGGAACACTCCTGTAACTCATTAAATACTATAATCATAATTTATGTTAACATTATACAAGTAAATGCAAATATAGTAGTCAATTTTCTTATATATTAAAATAATAGGGTTACTTTTATAAGCAGCCTCCAGATAATGTWCAGTCCTGAGACAGGAAATATTCTCAATTGTTCCTTCTAACATTTAAAAATGTGATTTATAGGTTAAAGTAAGTCCCTGAAGCTTTTTATCCTATTCACATTATGGAAGCTGGATGAGTTTTACAGAATGTAAATCAGGGTAAAWATATTATTATAATTTAACTTGTTCAATCTCAGCAACAGCTGTTTCTACATTTAGTACTTCATATGCATTATTGATCAACACATGCTTTTACTAATGTAAAACTTCTAAGAGTGTAGAAAAGTTACTCTGGTTATTGTAATTGGTACAGTGCTTCTTAAATGCTTCTTCAATTGAGTGCACTTGTAATGTGCATTATSTGTCATGCTAGGAGTACCTCATCACCAAAATAAAACTAAATAAATAAATTGAAGATCGCTGAATTCTTCAAATTACTAAAGATCACATAAAATACAATTCTATTACAATTAAATTGTTTATATGCAAGTCAGTCTAGTATCTTTTTGTCAGTGAGATCTATTTCTTCAGGGTCTTGCATCTTAAATACTTTTCTTAAACACAGATAAAATTTTAAGTGTTAAATATCTAAAGTCAGGTGGCTAAATAGTTATGAAYATAGTGCAAGATCTAGGTAGGTTAATTTGGGTCATTTAAATTTGAAATCTCTGAACTTCATGTCTCTCTAATGTCAAGGGTTATAACAACAGAGTTGTCAAAAGAATTAATCTGTGTTACATCTTCTAATACATGCCCTAAGTTTACCTTGTCATCTATAGTCAATGATTGAGTACAGGCATTCCAAAAAGGCACGGTACTGTTATTTTACAATTATATCTCTTTTAGGATGGCATGAATGTTCATTAGAGCTGCCTTTCCCCCATCACTGATTTTTAATTTTTAATARGTATATACAAATTTGTTCAAATTTAAATGAATCCTTTCTCAGGCTTTTTTTTTCCATAGAGTTTCTGGTAAAAATATGTAACAAATATGTCAAGATAACAAGGTTTACTAACGCCTAGCCATGTGGATGAATAATATTTCTGAAAATGAGTTTAGTTTTCTACTGGCAACACACATGGCTGTTCTCTTTTATKTTGTATTGTACAGAAGTTTCCATCTTTTCTCTCCATTTTCCTTTCCTGCATGCATCTGATATATTAATTTTCATAATCATAGACTTAGAACCGATTTTCTGTGTCTCAGACAATTAATTCAGGAGGATGGGGGCTAATATTTAAAATGTTCAAAATTTATTAATAATTTACCAGACTCCAAAGTTGAACAAGGTAATGCTCTTGTTTAGACTACATTAAATTTAACACATAGCTTTCCTGTTATGTCAAATTTACCTTGCARTCAAGATGATTTTAGGTAAATAGAAATGCTTATTTATAATGCTTGTAGAAAAGGACTATTTGCCTTTTAGGTGGATATTAGGAAGGCAAAACCTAAAACATATGATAGTCCTGTGTCTAGTGTCTTTAGTTAAAGGTTTGTCAGTCTTTTGAATGTCCAATTAAAAACAAAACCAAACCAAACAAAACAAAAAAGAAAAAACCCAACCCCCAAAAAACCTAACAAAACACGGGAAGAATTTATGAAATAAAGACTATAGTTTCATGAAATAAAAGGAAGGAACATCACCATATAAATAGGGGAAGAACGTGATACTGCCCCAAATGTTAATGGAAACCACAAGATTTGACTGCAGATTTTTCTTCATTTTCTTCATTCACTGTCTCYGAAAATCTAACACAACTCTCCAGCCAGACAGGCTCTTTGTTTTCCATGTTTAAATGAGCTTGGGACCATCACGCTCTCAATTCCTACCTAGTCATGCATCAGATGGTAATTAATAATGTTTTTCACTTTTATGAAAAGGCCAGTCCTGTGCAGCTATAGTAGCAAGACAGATATAATAGGTAATTATATTTATGTTTCCTTTTAATACATTGCAGTGTAATTTGCAGATTTCTATGAAATTTTAGTACTGAGAAATTGAGCAGAAGAAATCAAATTATTGTCTGGTATAGCAACAATTTACGTTCTGAAATCAATACCAACATTGTTTCCCTAAGGGGAAAAAGAAGTATATACTGAGGCACTYCAGCTATTTATATGGATAGCATGGTATGAAGAAGTAGCATGAAGAGGCTGTAGCAATTGCTTTTTCTTTTTTTCATTCTTAGTTTAGTTTGGAAAGATTGACCAAAACCCTATCTATCTCCATTATCTTGGTTCTGTGGCTAAGATATCAAGATAAGCATGGAGAATGGATTATCCCCTGCAAGCAGGATCCTCGAATAAGGACTGCCATGGGGACTGCATGAGGAAGTTTAGTTTAGAAGCAGCCAAGAAAAAAATAACTCTATTTCTCTTAGCAAATTGCAGGGATCTACTGCACAATTTGTACGTAACACAGACTTGAGCCAACTTTATCAGGGAAAAGCAAGAGTTGCTTTTACTAAGAAAGTAGATTGATTTCATCTCAGATTTACATTTTTTTTACAAAGTTCAGTGAAACATGAAAGARGAAGGTGTGTATCAGTGAGCTGAGTTAGACAAAGCCCTGTTTGAGGTGCTTTGTGGCCTTCTTGTGAGATACACTACAACAGTCCTTGATTGATCTTTCCAAACTGGAAGAGAAYGTGGATTGTATATTTTAGGGGCCTTTCACTAAGTCAATCAGAACCGCAAAATATAACAAATCATTGTTTACTCATAAAACAAAGTGGTACAGCAACCATATGTTAATTCAAAGACCTTGCCAGCTCTTTCTGCARAGCAAATACAAACATAGATATGTTTTGTTGAAACTGTTACTRATCTGTTTTTGTGACTTGGTGTTCATTTACAGGCCTGATCTCATAAGAAAAAAAAAATCCATGTTTTAGTACATGAAATAGRAATCTTTGTTTTGATCCTGGAAGGAACAAACTTTATGAAACAGACATCTTCCACAAAGACAATTGGAATTAAGCATAGATTTTTGTTGTGCCTTTACAACACCTTCTTAAACTTGTGCACAAGCGGTATCTTCTCCATAATCATCATTTAATCATCTCACGAGATTTTTAGGATGTTTGTCTACTGTTTACACTTGATTTTATTTTAATATGCTTCTCCTCTAACTTCTYTATTCATGAGTGAAGTTTCAGTAAATTATATCAGGTATAGATTCTTCTGTTTATTTTCCATAATAAAGGTAAATTGTTTGTTCAAGTTTCACTTTTAAGCCTTCATATCAAGAATCTTTCCATAAGGAAAATATTCCCAGAATGTTTTCTTTGCAGTTGTTTTTTTTCATAATGTTTCTTTGTCATCTTAACACAAAGTATACCATAATAGTTCAGAAAAGAAAGGGAAGTAGTTTTTGTTGATGCAAAACCTCCACATCTAAAAAAATATTTCAATGACAATTTAAAAAAAAAGTCATGCTTGAATATATATTCTGATATACAGACCTACATCCCATTCTTTAAAGTTTAATTTGTCTTGCTGTGAACGGAATGTTTTAGTGGCTTCTTCCTGTTTTGAAAATCAAGGAGAGAAAGGAAAGGCTTCTTCCTGTTTTGAAAATCAAGGAGGCTTTTTTATTCACAACTGTATTGAGTGAAGAAGTTTAAAGTACCTAATTTGTAAACTCAAAATGCAACTTGGCTGGTTAAAATTCAGCAGGTTCTATTTCCAGCTACCCAGTGTAGAAATGTTTTTTTAATTACAGCTTGGTTATAACAATGGATAGGATCTGTAGCCAGATTTGTCCCTGTGAGACATTYAGCAATGGAACAATAGTATAATTATTTCTGGGATTCCTGATTAGCAAAAACAATACAATAGTTGTACAAAGCTTGAAGGTTTGGTTTTTGGAGTAAAAAAGAAGCTAAATCTCCTCTTAATACTGATTTCTGTAACTTGCTGTATGATTCAAGTACATAATTGGAAATAAAATGCATTTTTGAAGCTAGTGCACAATGGAAAGAATAGAACAATTTTGAAACCTAGTGYTTACACTTCCTACATTAAAGTTCTGTTTCCACACAGCTCATAACTCACCTGCCACAGGACATTTCAAACACTTGATATCACATGGCATGATTTTTCGTGTACTTCAAGCTTTTAGCACTTCGGTCAACAAAATACCTTACATTATTTGCAGCCCACTTTCTACCCATGTATGAGTGTGTCTGGGAAAATAGGGCAGCAGTGAAAAAGCTTAGTCTCMTAAGTAATGCCTTAAACTCACTAGCATTGGAGTACCTTTTCTAGAAATCCATGCTGAGGTATGATTTCTACCAATTCTTTTGGTTGTGTAAGGACTTCAATTTTGTAAATATAATGCTCTATGCAACTTTTCCAAAGCCATAGATTTTTAATGGATGAAATTAGAAATTGTAGTATCGGAATACATTTTATACAGCTAAGATTATAGAAAATAAAGTACTTCAGTGCAAAAGTACTGTTTTCAGCTCTGGGAAAATATGAAATTGCATAAAATAATTTCATATTGTCTTTTATTTTCAGTTAGAGTTGACAGAATCACAGAATGGCTGRGGTGGGACAGGGCCTTTGGAGGGTGTCTAGTCAACCCCCTGATCAAGCAGGGATAATTACAGCTGCTTGTCCAGAGCTGTGTCCAAATGGCTTTTGAATATCCCCAAGGAGGGAAAATACACAGTGTATCTACACCACTTGTGACAGTACTCAGTCACCCTTCCAGTAAAAAAAAGTTTCTTGATGTTCAGAACCTCCAGTGTTTCAGTTTTTGCCCATGATTACCTGCTCTGTCATTGGGCACCATTGAATTCCTCATATTAAGAAGGAATGAGAAAAATAGAATGGGAGAGTGTGTGGGAAAAAAAAAAATGCTGCAACACAAATATATTTTTAAGTGCTTTCAGTATCTCCAAATAAAGTATTATGACAACGAAAAATGCATTATGCTACGTCAAACACAAGTGATATTTTTTTGTACTTGATCAGTAAGATTAGAATGTCCCCATCCTCTGCCATYCATTCCTCATCTCTGCACCAGAGTTTGTGTTGCTATTTTTATTGGCATTTTCAAGTACCACAGCTATTACTTATATTCCGTAATTTCACAAATTACAGTTCTTAGAACATACTAGGCACCTATTTGACTTTGTTGTAGCAGGAAAAAAGCAGCCAGACCAGTTTCATGTGTCTTTGATTTGATATAATTTGGTTGTTACTATGTTAAAAAAGTGTTGTCTGGCTGACTACCTGGTCCGAAAAAAGGAAAAAAAAAAGTGTCCCTACTACACTTGAACTGTCCTGTTTTCAGCACAGGAGTTTGCTATCCATTATCACCATCTGAAATGGTGTTTCTCGTATGGGCATAAAGTCATGCTTCATCTAGATGAGCTTCATGGAATCWGCTGCAATAGGTGATTAAAGGAAAATGATTCCTGATTGTTTTCCTGACTTTTAAACTCAGCACAGGTTGAAAAACCCCACTGAGTCTAATTGTTCTGAATTATATGTTGAAGTTGCTTTGACACAGGTAAAATTATAGTGCTTTGACTGAATTCACGTTTCAGTTTTGGGTTTCACATAACAATGAGATGATACTTCCTGATTAAAAATAAGGACTGAATTTTTTTCAGGACCTGAAGAAGACCCCTCTTCCTCTCCACCAAATGCTTGTTCATGTTTGAGTATGTCACAGATTTTAGATGTGAATTTTGGCCAAGTGTTGGGACCTGAACCTTAACCTTACCTCATGCTTATATAATCCCACGTATGCTGTAGTGTAATTAAACTTGTAATTACTTGTTATCATTAGTCCCAGCGTTGTAACGACTGTAAACCTCATTACTCAAAACAACTTGAATCTGTCTTTAGGTAAAAAGAATTCAAACCTGGATTTTGTTGCATGAGCGAGTAGATAAACATGAGCATAGTCTAAGCATATTGGATTTTCTTCTGAAAGAAGAGTTCCTGTCTCTGCTGTGATGGTGATGAGAAATTCAGTGAACAATCAGTGAGGGGCTCAGGGCTGGATCTGGACTATGCATCACATCCTGTGATGTGATCTGCCTCCAGTGGAGAGTCTGTGTACCTTGTCCAAGCCATCTGGGCATGGGGTGTTGATGTGGATTCACTGGCAAACCCCAGGCTGGACCAGCCAGGAGTAGGAAGCCTCAGGTCTGGGTGGGGGTATCTGGCAGGCAGTGGGGCAATGCTGGTATTTGGGGAGGACCCATGAGTGTGGCCTGCCTGTGGGACAAGTGTGAGAGTGCTGCATGTGGGCAGTGAGCCCCCAGTGAGACCAGCTGGTGAGCTGGGGACCTGTGGGGTCGGTAAGGGCGACTGGGATCTGGGCAGGGGTTCTGGGCATGCGGAGGGCCTGTCCTGGTGCTAGGTGCTTGTGAACCTGGGGAGTGAGGAGTGTGTGCTGCACTTGTGACTTTCTGCCTCTGACAGCCCAAGGGGAGGAGGGGATGGGTCCCTGTGYGACTGTGCCTGGTGTGAGTCCTGAATGGGGGGGGCTGCTGGGGCCAGAGCCTTATCTGAGGCTGTGTAGCCACAGCTGTGGCCAAATCAGTGYCCATGTGTGTGTCTGTGTTACACACTCAGTCTTGGTACTGCAGCAGCTTTCCTAGCCTAGAGATCCCAGGCTGGGCTCCAACAGGCAGGCAGGAGGGTTTTGGACCAGGCAGTGTAGGTGGTGGCCACATATCACATTACTTGGCACTTTTAAGCTCTCAGTACATTGAGGACAGTCTTTCATTTCAATTACTGATATGCCCAAGCTTAAACATTTGCATYGAGTCTCTTTTTGCAGAAGGCTTGTTCCCCTCATTATTTTGATACCACAACTAAATCTAAAGTTTCTTTATGGACTGCATGCTGTCCATCCATCATCTCTGGAACTGGGTYGCTGTTTACATGACCTATAGATTTTCTTATAACCCTTTGTAATGATTTGTGGATTCCTTAGTGAGCAGCTGTTGTGGATCAGAATGAAAACTTGAGAGAAAATTTATTAGRGAAGCCTTGCTGTTGAGTCATTGGRTGCAGAAAGGCCCCCCATGCTTTCTAAACTTCTCAGAGAGGAATTCAGTTGTCACTGGATCCAGTCTTAAACCCAGACTTTGTCAATGGTTTAAGTAACTTTGTCCCACAGAATTAATTATGGCAAATCAGATACATTTCTATAAAGATGAATTAATTTATTATTTAGATGACAACTGATTAGACAAAARATCCTAATCAGATTTGTTTACTACAGAATAAAAGCTAAAACTACTAGCAGTGTATAGCATAGGTATAGTGCCCTATATCAAAGCTATTACATAAGGCTAGCAAAAAGGAAACCATTATTAAGTAAACTTGATGTAACTCACCACACCAATGCTCATGCAGATCTCTTTAACTCAGCCTCAAGGAGTATCCTTGAAGGGGTTTCCCCACTTCAAGGGGGTAGACTTCCAACACTCTAAGAAGGAATATAGGAGAGGAACCCAACTGTGTGAAAGTGGAGTGGACTTCTACCGTGTATAGTGATTGACTGCCAGTCATATGTCTCCAGGTYTCCTTAGCAGCTTATCTGTCAAATCTTTGCCTCACTAGCAGKATCTTCATCTTCGTTTGGACTTGGTGAGTCAGACTGCTTTTACCATAATTCAATGGCAAAACCAGCACATGACAGCATCTCTCAGCCCACCAATGATAGCTTCCAAAATAGGGCATTATTTGAGTTGACCACATTCCAAAGCAGATCATTCTGCTACAGTGGCTCAGAAAGGCAAGACAATATACTTTTCTCTCATCATTTAAAGTATGGATTTAAAAATTAATAGCAAAGAAGTCACCAGTGTAAGTGTTAGGCTTGGGTCATTTTACTGGCTAACTGGTCCCTGTCACTGTCAGTATAGAGTGACAGTGGATTTTGGCTAGTATGAAGAATTTTTATTACTCAAGATCAGTACTTTTGCTACATAACTCATGAAATAGGACATTTTTATAATTATTTATTTAGGTAGTTAATTAAATATAGGGGTTTTATTATTTTGCAGATCCTAAAACTTAATTTGTTATCTCCTGCCCTATTTTAGGGCTTAATTTCTCAGTCATTCATGTCTTCTTAAAGAGTCTTTTTGTTTAAAAACAAATGAAAGCAATCTCCTTTCCTCAGATCATACCATGAGCTGGGGAGGGGGTGGGTGTAGGGAGATGCATCAGAACAGTTTGCCACTTGCTGACTTTGATAGTGACATAAATTCTTAGTTTGGAAAAACAGATCTCCAATTTTATCTTTCTGAAAGCAGTTGCAGAAAGAGAAGATTTTAATTTATGCAGTTAGCTACATTTCTATTGYGCTCATATTGAAGGGGAAGAACGGGATAGCAATTAAAATTTGTTCAGGGTGGTAGTTCCAGAACAAAAAAGTTTTAAGAGAAAGTWACAAAGTGTGAGCTGAAGTTTTTCTTAGTGACACATATAGAGTTAGGTTCTCTGTTGATGTAATGAATACATCCAGTGACTCAGAGGATCTGTTTGGTTTTCTACAGCTGGATTCTATTCCTAAACTAGAAAAGGAACTTAAAAGCAAACWACTAATTATAAAATCACAGCCAAGAACAAATAGTATTACATTTATTTCTATCCTGAATAACACAGTAATCAAAAGTTGACTTAATCAACTATATCCACCCAAGGGAGATGAATAAAAAGAACCTGGTAGATTTTATTGATCACCATATAAAATGGTAGCAATTACCATTAGTAAATAGTCTTTAATAAGCAAACATACAGTTAGTACTATTAACTTGGGGTTTTTCTCATTAAAAGAAAAATTAAAAAAGGAGGAGAAAAAAAGGGAAAGTTGGGGCYTGATGCTGTTTCAGGATGGATACAGGACACCTGATGTTAACTACTTTAAAAAGTATTAACTAGTTGAAGATACCTGTTGTAGTATTTTCCAAATGTTTCCTTTTCTTCTGGCTCTGGAGAAATCTTGAATAATTAGCTTAGATATACCCCATAAATTTTAGATTACTAATATTGATGAGAAATAGCCATTAAACTAAACAGTTACTATGCTTAAGAAAAAAATTGTGAATCTCTACTTTATCCTAAATTAATCTAGCAAACCAGACCACTGAAGCTGCCATTTTTTTTTTTTTGTGGGAAGATGTGCTTTACTTAATCACTCTCTTGAGGTACTAAACAAGTTGCTTYTGATCCTTCAAAGATGCAGTATTTTGATCCATGAAGACCTGTAATATTCCTTTCATGAATCCAACAGTCATGGTTGCTAAACAATTTGCAGCGGTGCTATCAGCTCTGAAGCTCTTGGGGAATCACTGTATCATTCTATGGCCACAATTCAAAAGTCAGATTATTTCTCCAGATGAGAGAGGTTCAAAATCAATAACAGTTAGCTAATCCAAGTGCACACTGAAGGTTTTGGTTGGTTCTTTTTTCTTTWAAAATGGCTATAGCTTTATTTTTTTAAGAAGTTCAGTAAAATGTGTAATTCTGCTTCTCATTCCCTTTTTTTTGTGCAAACTCTGARCTGTTTTATTTTTATTTCTCTTATCAAATTGATAATTGTTTATTCTGTCATTGCATTTTGTGATTCTTTGCTGAACACTGTGAATTCACACATATATTAACAATCCTAATTATCCATTTTAGGTACATGACTGCTATCAGTTAAATATAGACAGCTATTTATTCATGCTACTATTCCCAAAAGATGAGAACCATTTTTATGGGTTTGTTTAGTTTGGTGGATGCCTTTTTTTTCCAGTTTGAATAATGATAATACAGTTTTTTACCTCAGAAATGTATACTTATTTAATTTTTGGATGTCATTTGCTTTTCATAACATAGTTTCTAGTGGTTTCTGCTTCTCAGAGAGAGGTTTTTAAATGGATTATGTTTTGAAAATTATGAGAAATATACCTAATTTTCCACGGATCAATTTCTTAGAAAGAGTTTACTTCATGGATGAGCACGTATAGACCTTTGATAGACCTTTGAAATTTGTCTCTCCCATCTGCCAATTTCCCATCCAAAAGCAAGCCAGAAAAAAAAGAAAGAAAGAAAGAAAGAAAGAAAGACAAACCAAACCACAAACAAACAGCAAGCAAACATGATAATAGCAATTGCTTCATAAGCATTGCCAGGGATCTATTTTTATGTCAAAAGTTAAAAAAAAAAAAATCAAGAGAACTGAAAAGAAGAGCACTAATCAGTGTGTCCTGTGCTCTTCTTTGTAGTCCCAGCGCCGTGTTACATTTCACCTCCCCGATGGCTCCCAGGAAAGCTGCAGTGACAGTGGTCTGGGAGACCACGAGCCAGTGGGTGGTGGAACCCTGATCTCACACCCTCTCCCTCTGGTTCAGCCGCAGGACGAATTCTACGACCAGGCTTCACCGGACAAGAGGACTGAAGCTGATGGCAATTCTGACCCCAACTCGGGTGAGTYACCACCTTATCTCTGCTTATCTCAGTTGTTTGCTAATTTGGTACTTTCTTTTTCATCCCTTTGAGCTTTGCAATGGTAGAGATGTTTTTAAGCACGTGCATGAATGTTTGTTCATATTAGCTCAAAAGGATTGTTTGGAAATAATGTAKTTTGCCTGAAGTGCCTCGTGTTGTAATTTGACTGTGGAAAGAAAAGTATATTCAGTAGAATAAATGGCTTTGTACTAATTGCATAGTAAGTAATACCAGCAGGGGAGAAGGATGTCCTACAAGGTAGAAAGTTTTTCCTGATGTTTGCAGTGCTGTAGCTATTTAGCTTTAGACTTTGTTTTAGGAAGGTCATTCTAAATATCAATTTAAGTTCAAGGACATGGAGGTTGCACTGTCTTTTAGACTAGCAAAGAAGTTAGTAAATCAGTGAAGCACTGAAGAATAGAAAGAACCCAAATTTCTTAACAGCCTTAAAATTCCCTGTTCTAACATAAGAATCACAGGGTTTCTTTGTTAACTTGGAATGGCATGATGTATTGGAACTGTCAGATACAGGTTTTCATACAAATATTAAGGATGAACTATTTGATTTGGGAACTTCTGCCTTTCTCTTCTGTCCTTCTCTATAACWCATTTACATTATTGCTCTTTTTTTGTGAGAGTGCTGAAAACTGAAGCAAGATCTTAACCAATAGGGTGATTAGTATTTTGACATTGCAATGTGGAATGTGGAGACTCAGACATACTGAAAACAGAGAGGAGGAAGTAGCACTGCTCTTAAGTTTCTTGGTTTTTTGTCTAGAATGTGAGACAAAGGTTAAAAATCTATCTGTGCTCTTGGAAGGTAATTGAACCTGAGTCCTCTTGCATCCCAGGAGTATAGAAATAAGAAATAGTTTCTGTCTTTGGCATTTCTCCCTTTTGTATAGATGATTAAGTTGTCACTGGGCCTGTACAAACCAGGAGAGAAGGTGGTCTTGGGATCTGATGAACAGTATTAAGGTCCATCTCCTCATTTGGGCAGAGCTGGATCTGAATGATGGCATTTACATCATGGCAGATGACAACATGAACTGTGGAATATTGACTTTGGAAATATTTTTCTCATATGTATATAGGAAGATGAAGAGGTTGTGTTGGATGAAACTCTACAAAGAAACAATTTRAAATGTTTTACTGAGAGTTGCATTTTGGTTTCTTTTCCTCTATTTTCCTTCTACTTTTTTTTTTTTCCTCTTCTCCTCCCCTGGATATGACACCTACATTTGCTTCTCTTTATCAAAACAGAAATGTTTTTGGAACTGTGATGTTAAACCCTTAATCTGTACAAATACAAAGAATGATAAAAGAATAGCAACTATGAATGGATTGACTCTGGAGCAAGAATGTATGTCTGCTTAAGCAAGCGAGGAGCTTAAGTGGATTTATCTGGTTAATTCTCTGACCACGTATGAGACTTGTGAAAGATTTAACAACATCAGAGAGGAGTTTTTTAGGCAGCATTGCATGTTGGCACTGTCGCATTGGCTTCACAGACTCTGAATTGTACATCCCTTCAAAAGGCAGCATAAAAGTCCTCCAGGAGAGTTAGGAAAAAACTGGCTTAGTAAACTTTATAGCAAGTTATTAAAAGTGCAGTTTTGGAAATTTTGTGTTAAACACATTGTGTAAACACAGTATATTAATCATGATCATCTATTCATGCYTAATATAGACACTGATAGAAGATTAATCAGAATGAGTAAATGTTCTTAAAAGCTATATGAAAAGTTTTAATATGTTTGTGTTTACACCTAATTTAGCCTTAGGGATGCTAAATTTGTGTCAGATTTATGAAAATCTAACCATCAAGCTAACTATTAGTGAAGTATTGAAATATAGTCTGTTTTTTGTTTTTACCAGATATTGAAACAGTACACTCTGTATCTCATCAAATCTCACAAACTAAGAGAGGAATTATATGGTCAGTACTGTGACAGAAATTTTTCTAGCAAAATCCAGGCCAGGATGGGAGTCATGTTGTTCATTAGATGGCTTTAACTTGTATATTGTATTCAGTATCAAGCTATTGCCTAAGAACTGTATTATAAGGTTTAAAGCAGTTTATGGTTACTGAAGATCCTGTGAAAATTTTTAGAAGAGAAAATAGCTGTCTGGTATTGGTCAAAGTTACTTTGTGGGTATTTACTTGTGTTCATATTTAAAATATGTAGTATCATTTGAACATTGTATTCCTTGACATTCCTTAGCTGAATTTCTGGTTCTATTGCAGTGAAATGTTCCCTAGTTGTATTTAACTGTAGAGGTAGTTTTGTTTCAGTGGCTGTTTAAGGGATTGCTGGTTATGAAAATACTTGGAACATGCTAAGGTGAAAGATACAACTATGAAGTAAGGAATAAAGCCCTAGTGTGGAGAGTTGTAGTATTATCATGTACATGTACTGCTAGAAATTCTGGATGATAAGTGTTGCATAACAATATTTTTATTCCAAATGCTTCAACTGAAGAGAAAGAACAGTGGTTTTGGGAATGTTTGCAAATGACATCCACATCAAAAACACAGATTTGTTCAACTGTATTTTTATGAAAGTTCATTCAAAGTAAAACTTTGCTTCAGCTCACAAGAATGTGATGTTAATCTTGGTAGTAAAGTCCTTGCCTCATGCTGAGAGCAATTTTGCTTAATGACTTTAATGCTCAGTAAATTGTGTGGGTTATTACTGTACACTGCGAAGTTACGTGAATAAAAATACAGCCATTGTTTCTGAAAATAATGTCCTATTTTAATTATATTTGAAGAGTGACCAAGGCTCAGGTCTTCAAAACCTGAAATAGGGGGAGAAATGTGGTAAAAATCTTGCTAACTTCTTACACAAAAGTATGAGAAACCTTACTGCCATATTTACTTTCAGTCATTAGCTTCTACAGACACAAGAACTACAATTACATGATTTAATGAAATAAACACACACAGTGAGAGTACATTCATCCAGCTAATCTGAAAAAAGAAATCTCTCACACCAGGTGAAACTGAAATGARGAGAGAAGCCAAATATTAGCATTGTTAGCCACACACTGTCACTGTAGCTATGAGAGAAAGGCAACAAGATAGAAATATGAAGTCTTTCATAATGAGATGTAAGTCCAAGTTTGGTTTGCATCACTGAAACCTGTTTTCATTATTTAGGTCTTTTATTTTGAGGGTTGTATTCATTTAGATAAGATATATTTTGCATTTTCCTATTGTTAATTAATTAGTATTATTGATGGTCAGAGGAGTTTGATGTTAACCTGTCAATTGCAATTCCTTATAGTTCATCTTTGTCTCTTTTGCAGCTTGATATACTTAATTCCTTTAAAAAGGAATATATTCCAAAGACCTATAATCTGATACAAGTTCCTTACCTTTTAGCATATCAGATAAGAATTTAGAAAACATTCCAGTTTCTTTAGAATGTAAAAAGAAGGCCTATGTAAAATTGCAYTTACTTATACTACTTTAAAACATGTTTCATTACCAAAATTCCTGATTTCTAATGGGTTTAAATGTGCATATCAGGAAACGTACTTTTAACACAAACATCTTTATCATCAGTTGCATTAAAAATGTACAGCTCTCTGATGTATTTTAATGTCAATTATTTTTTCAGGTACTAATAAAAAAACTCCTGTGCTTTTGTTCTCCAGCTGTTGGGTGCACACTGTTACTTCTCATTGTTATAAATGTGGTTTTCATCAGTGTGAAAAAACAATCCGCTTGATTGGTGAGGAATTCTTCTTTCACTGTGGTTTAGTAAAGGTTGTCAGGGACTTAAATTTGGCCTGGAATTGTTAATGTATCTAAGAGTTGTATGCAGCAGAGCTGTGCAATAGAACTGTACGAAGTAAAAATGTGCCTCCTAGTGTAAGGAAGGGGAAAAATGCATTTTCATGAAAATGCTTGATAAATCACATTTTGATAGCTGCAAGCTGTGGATGTGATTCATTTTTCTTCAAAGAGATAAAGAGGAATAGCATATATTTAGTGGAGTGTTAGAACTGCTCTAGGGAGAAAGCCTACTGCACACTGTGGATGAATCTATGCAATAATTCCAACAGTTTAAAACCAGCCAGAAATATAATATTTATGTCTTCTGATACATGTTTACAAAGCTAAGTAAATGTTTGCCTAATTTCTACACCTCATTAATAAGTAGTATCAATATATATCAACGAAGTAAAAGCTTCATAAAAACATGGAGCTGTAGCAAAAATTGTAACACACCGACCAGTTTCAAGATCATGTTTTTATTTAGCAAAATTAAATAGAACATTATATTATGTCCTTTGTTACTTCCAAAGCAATTCCATATTCTTGGAAGTAATGTTATAATGCTGTCTTTCAGTAATAATGTTTGTGGATAGCTTTTTTATTTCCAGTACAATAAAAACTGTGTGGTTAAATTTGGCTGATAAATACCTGAGTTCACACTTTTTAATAAACCTATTACTATGGCAGTTTAGTCAAGTAATGTCAGGGGTGTGAAATGGTACTCTAATTCCAGTAATAAGTAGAAATATCTCTGCRGCAGTGGCTTAATTATGATTAAAGTTCAGAGTAATGGCAAGACTGCCTTGTATTACACTTGGTCATATGATAGTGTCCCATGTGGAGAAGCTAAGCCTCTGCTGCAAAGAGCTTTGGTTTTACAGTGTCACTATCATTACACCCAGTGGGTGATGATGGTTTAACCTTGAGGGCATACCCTCTGCTTAATCCTGTCTTTCATTTTGCTGCCTCCAAAGTTTCTTCTTTGGCAATACTGGAATGGTCCATAGCTAAACAGCCTAAGGTATAGAAAGAAATGCTACTGTATTAATGCCTAGATCTAGATAATTTGCCGTCCATAGTTATTCTTGTGTTTTCATAATATGAGACAATGAGAACTAAAATAGGAACATTTGCCTTTGAGTCACATCCTCCATTTCATTAAACACGAGTTCATACCTCACACAGAATCTAACACTGTCACATTTAGCTACAGGCAAGCAGGAGTAAGAAAAACTGGAGTCAGGTTGGTGAATTAGCCTACAGAAGAGCTATAAAATAGTCTGAAGTCTGAATTCAATCTTAGCCTGTGCACTTATGACTTTAAAAAGATAAATAAAATCTGAGAGGCATAAGAAGATTGCTATCTCTTTACATCTCTTTGATGCCTCATTGCAGTGAGGATTTAAAAATTCTCTTGGTTCAGAAAAGCCACTGTGCTACATCTGTTCCTATTCTACTCTCTTTTCCTCCGCACACCAAAGCTAATTGGAGTGTAAATCAGGAGGCCATAACCATTGAATGAGGTGTAGGAGGGGARCTTGTCTCATTGCTTCTCCAAGAGGAGCAGATAACTTTCCAAAACTTCCTAGCTGCTGCTGCTTGAGAAGAGCACTTGCAGGTCCTCAGCAGTGAGATGAAAAGRCCACATGGGGCGGGGGGACTATGACAAACATTAGAGGATTAAAGGAAGGGGAAGCTTGCACATGAGATGAAAGCTGGTGCCTTTGGCTGCCATCACTGATGATACCAAGGACGGTTTAAAACCTCAGATGCTTTTGCCAGGTTAAAACAAGGGACTTAAGGAACTAAGAGTAATTTTTCTCCTGTAAGTATTTTCTGCTCACAAGGCTTTTTTTTTTCATATCACAGCAAGCCCAGATCTACTGCAGACATTCACAGACTTTTTAAAGTTTCAAAGTGATACCATTATCCAGTCAAACCTCTAGTATAGCACGATGCTTAGTGTTTCACACAACTTTCCTTAAATCAAACGGAGGTTTTAAAAATTCCAGTGATAAAATAGTCCAATGATTTATTTCCACTGGTGTTTGATTACATGTTTTATATGGATTTACATTGCAAGGTTGTGGACAGGGACGCTGCAGAGGGTGCCTCTTTGGGAAGGCACCAGAGGCTGCCCCCTTGTTTGACAGAGCTAATTCTCAGGGGCTCTAAAACAGATTCATTGCTGCCTAAAGCTGCACAGCATCTGGGCRGAAGGAGTAAGAAAAATGTGAGACAAACAAACCTGCAGACACTAAGGTCCGTGATGAAGGAGGTAGAGGGCATGCTTCAGACACCAAATAGCTTCCCTCTCAGCTTGTGGGAAAGGTGGTGCCCCCAGCAGCCCGTGGAGGAGCCCACCCTGAAACAGGTAGGTGTGCCCTCCCTGAAGGAAGCTGCAGTCCGCAAAGGGCACGTGCAGGAGGAGGAACTGTGGCCCCTGGGGAGCCCGCTCTGGAGCAGTCTTGTCTTGGAGGTTCACACAATGTGGAAGGGACCCATGTGTTGCTGGGAAAGGACCCCATGTTGGCCAGGGTAAGAGTATGATGAGGAAGGAGCAGCAGATACAAAATTTTGCTTGCCAACTGCAACTCCTTTCATATCTCTTAACACCACTTAGTGGTGTCAAATGAATTTGATCCTGGGAAGAAGGAAGGGTTGAGTAGTGGGAAAAGTGGTTTTAGTTTTGTTTTTCTTGTTTCTCACAATCCTACTCCAGTTTTTATTGATGATAAATTAAATTTATCTTCCCCAGGCTGAGTCAGTTCTGCCAGTGATGATAACTAGTGAGTGATCTCCCTGTCCTTATCTCAACCCATGAGCTTTTTCATCTCATTKTCTTCCTATCTTGCTGAGAAGGGGGACTGATAGAGCAGCTTGGTGAGCACCTGGAAGCAGCTAAGGTTAACCCACCAGAATATTAAAGCTGGTGTTGTATTCTCAGTCTGAAAGCATTTTTTTTCAGTTTCTACCTCGTCTGTGTGACTGTACCACCCTTTGTCAATGTGAAGTCTGACTTCCAGAAGTGCAAGTATATTTTGAGGCCCAAGGGACTTTTTTGACTAGTACAGCATCCTACACAATACAAATCAGAACTTGTAGCCAATAACCTAAAAAAAAGCATGTGTCTTCTGCTGGTATCTACAGCATACATTTACAGAATGATTTCTTGATTTAATGATCTTCAGTGACAGAGGAAATAGTACTACATTGCTTACTGACTTCAACTGAATCAGGCTTTTATTTGATAAAAGAGGTTTTTGGTGTCCATATTTCAAATGAAGTGCTCAAGTCTTCTTGAATCTGTATTATATAGGTTAATTAGTGGTGGTATTTTGAATGTTGCAACATTTTGTTCTTAAGCACTTTTTTCCTCTCTGTATGTTAGTACTGGTCCAATGTATGTCCAGTTATATATATATATTCAGAATAAGAAAAATAAAACATAAGTCTTCTAAATTGCAGAGTTTTAAAATCAATTTTTTTTCTTTATCAGTCATTGTTTTGATCTGAGAGGGTTTTTTTTTCTGCCTCATGAACATGATGTTTAAAAATATTTTTTAGCAATAGAACAGCAACAGATTTTTCTACTGTTTAAAGACCTTCCGTGGGATGTTAAAGTCAAAAGCATGACTGAACACATATATCTTTAATCATCATGAAATATATTTGAAAGATTTTTTTGAGCATTCTAGGTGCTCTATCACCTCACTGTGTTTGACATAATTCACCTTTGAAAAGTGTGATAGTGTGATTATGRTAGAAATATTTGTTTGACTTTTTTGAGGTTGCTGTTTCTGAAATTCAGTGGAAGTTATTGTTGTGACTTCAGTCACAACAATAGGAAGTCACCATTGTGACAGCTATGACTCCTTGTTACCTTGAAATTACAACTAATTTACCAATGTTACATGTTCTTTTACTAATAGAGTCTTAGTAGTGCAATTCCTATTCCCAAAGGCAAGTTGACAAAAAGAAAGATTATATTTGTAAGAGTAAAATGTTGAATTWAGGATGGCATTGTTAATTTCAGCCTTTAAATTGTTACAAATTTTAAGTAGAATTAAAATTGTTGATGGCTGCAATGAGAGAAATAACTTATATAACAATGAGGAAGAATAACCWCATTGCAACCACACAGACTTGGGCCTGACAACTAGAAAACAGCTTTGCAGTGAGAGAACTGGGAGTCCTAGTGGATAGCAAATTACCCATGAGCCAGAAAGACACCCTTGAAGAAAAGAAATCAGTCTCCTGAACTACAATAGAAAAAGTGCTGCCAGCAAGCTGATGGGAAAGTTCCTTTCTCTCTACTCCTCACTGGTGAGACACAGTTGAAGTGCCAAGTCCGGTGCTGGTTCCAGTATGGAAGGGAAATGGAAATATGGACTGAGTCCAGAAAAGGGCCACAAAGATTATTAAGGTATTACAGCATCTGTCACATGGGAAGGTGCTGAGAGAACTGTGACTGTTCATCCTGGAGAGGGGAAAGTCTTAGCAAGGATCTAATTAATGTGTGCAAATACCTGATGTGGTGCAGGAAGGAGAGTGGAGAGAGAGACAGACTTTTCTCAGTAGTGTACCAAATCAAAGAAGGGACACTTGGGCACAAACTGAAATAGACAGACATTTTCTTTAAACATAAGGAAAGAAAAAACATTGCATTTTCTTGCTATCRGAACAATAGAAMTCTGCATCAAGTTTCCCAGAGAGATTGTGGAATCTTCATGGATATTTTGGAAATCAAACAGGACATTTCTCCAACTGAGTCATGGTAACTCCCTGAGTTGGGCAGGAAGGTGTGACTAAACCCTCTCTGGACTTCCCTTCCAAGCTAACCATTCTGTGATTCTGAAATCCTATAAATTAATAAATTTGTCTTGCATAGACTGTGCAATACAGATGTGAACTAAAAGAGGAAAGAAAAATCTGTATTCTTTATGGTAAATCAAGTATCAACTTGCAAATTTATGGTAAGATATCTGGTGCAGTACTATACACAGTACAGAAATCAACACAAATAGGTACTATCCAGGTTACTTGTTGCTTCTCTGGTTTAGCTCCTGARGTAAAATCTGAAATGGGCCAAGTAAATATTTTAAAATAATACCTTTGTCCCACCAYAGGTTATGAATGAAGGCTCTAGGAAGTAATCAAGTAATACCCTGTTAGTTCCAGAAATTAATGATGAACTCAGCTTCATATTAGATACTCTGAATTTGGATGCTTACATGCAGAAATCTAAATCTTTATCCTAAGTTTCTAAGCTCCCTTTTAAATTTACTGAGGACAGAAACTTTCATTTAAACTAGGAACTTATACCAAGTTTGCTAAATTTCACTCTAGAGTCCATTCACCATATTTCTGTTGAGTGTAATAGGAGCTCAAACACAAAATTCGCACAAAGACCTTTTGGATTAAATTTAGCTCTGCAATTTATATGCATAGGACTCAAAAATTTGTTATACATCAGCATTTGGTTGAATACCTACTTCTTATTAATTGCACTCCCTTCTTTCCTGTTTGACATCCACGTCTGAACAGCTTGAGTACCTCAGGATATTTCTTACCTGGCATTGCTGATGGTTAGACAGGAGAAGTGAGGCTTAGGTTGAGATTAATTCAAAAAGCTGTGAGTGCAGGCGCCATATATGTAACCTTGTGATGTATCTGTGACTCATTCAGATGTGAGTTGGAGATAGATGTGAATCTGAGAGTCTGAGATCCAGGTGTAGTCAGTGGAGACCTTAATTATCATAATTGAGACGAGATCCAGATAGTTGTGTTTGATGGATGTGTAGTAGATGCATCTAATGTGAGAGGCATAGTTTTCCAAACTATATTGACTGGATTGACATTGTGTATAGAGGAATAGAGGAAGCTCAGACACCTAAACTGACACCTGAATTTAGCTGATTCCCACAAATCCAACCTTTTGTGTGAGATGAATCTCAGCTGTTYTTGTTGCTAAGGGAATACTCATATGCTTTGGGAGATTTATCAGTTTTTCTTATCTATCTACACATAACATTTTTCAAAGGAGAAGGGCATTGTTAATTTTTATGCTTCATTTTTACAGTATTAATGAAATAAAAATACCAATTCCATACCTTCCTTTTCTTCTTTTTTTTTTTTTTTTTTTTTTGGTATAACTGAAATGAAAACATCTTACCTTTTAAAAGCACAATTCTAAGGAAGGATTTCTAAAAGTAAAATAATTTCTGTTCTCTAATCAGTTTTCCTCCCTCCAAACAATGAACAAATATWGACAGGGAAGTATGATAAGTCTCATGCCATTTTGAAAATTAGCATGTCTTGAAGTGCAGACGATGCATTTTGACTGTCTCTTTAAGAATATATGTATGATACATTAATGGACTSCAGGAGTTCCTTCCTTAAAGCAAGTATCTTAGTAAGCTTCACGTTCTGGGAAGGAAATCTAATCTTTTGGAAGAAAAAGTGTGCTATCRTAAGAAATAACCTTATGCAAAACTGTCTTCAGGTTTCACCTAGACTTGTCCAGAAACTAGGTGTTCATTTTATTATGCTTATCTTATGGATTTATCTTTTCCTGTTTCTCAGATTTTATGTTTGGTTTTTTTGGTTTGTTTTTTTTTCCCTAAGGACAAATCCATGCATAGGAAGGGAGGTTCTCTGAATAAAATTTAAAAATTATATTATGTAGAAAATGAATATTCTGTTTTCTTTCAAATATTTGCCTTTGCAAGGAATGTTTTATGGTTTTGTACATACMTTTGCTCTGTTTGTCTTCAACAGGAGGAGAAGCAGGAGAAAGATGAATTAAGTAGATGAGGAAAGAAATAAAGAATTATATTTGCAGTCTAAAACCCATGAAAGTAAACCTTCCAGAAATAGGAATAAGAGTTGAATAATTTCTTAATATAATGCTTTATCCCCTTTCATACTAATCCAGACAAATACATGTTAAGATAAGTAGGGAGAAGGAAAATAAGAGTAGAATACTTACCTTTTTTCACTGTGCATTGGATGTTAAATGTCTTTATTCTGTGGTTGCAAGGTGAAGGCTTGTGTGCTACAGAGAATCCATCTAGACATGGTAGCAACATAAGCAACTAAACTTAGGACATATTTACCTGTGGCAAGGAAAGGAAAATACATAAAAAATTTTTCAAAAATATTTAAAAACTTTGGAGTTTGTTCCCATCTTGAAATAAAATATAGATAAAGACATAAATAAATCTTTAACTGTTCATGACAGTTGGAAAATTTTGCAGCTTTGGCAAAAAGCTTTTCAACAGAAATCCTATGCTACATCAGGACAAAATCCACCCGCAAAAAACAAACAAGCAAAAACCACAAACAAACAAACAAACAAACAAACAAAAATCAACCAAAAAACCCACAAAAAATTATTTAGTAACATCTGAACACCTTTGTGAGAAAGTAGAAAAACATTTTTCTTGTGTATATCTATTTATTTTCTTTTTTTGTACATTCGTCTGTGTTTGTAGCTCCACAGTGAAGTATTACACAGCACAGGAGGAACAGATCTGGATGTGAAGACCCAGAACTGGTGCTCAGAACACGGTTTACTGTGTATACCTCCATGGCCGCATAGACTTTGGTGGTCCATGGGCTGAATGCCCATTCAGTACTGAATTTGTTTCATTCCATTCCAAGGGAATCCTATCCTTGTACTCCAAAAGGTCATCACAAGTATGTCAAGTGGAGGTGATTAGGAGATTCATATCAGAAGTACACTCCTCCAAGTTAATGTTATCTTACCATTTAGTAAGATATATTTSTATCTACATGAAACAGCTCACCTATTATTTTAAACAAATCTGCATTATTGAACTGTCATCTAATTACTTCATGGTCAAATATTCCCAACATATGTTTGGTGATTTTTAACTTCTTCACTCTGAAGACCACACAAAAATGTCATTTTCAATACAAAACTTGAAATGAAATTCTATGTGTCTACCATTTAGGGAAAGAATTCTTTTTGCTCACTTGGTGATATGCTCCACTACTCTTTTAGATTAGATCTGTGTTGTCTTCAAGATCTAAAAAAAGTGTTTAAGTTCATTGAGAAAGATTGAATAACTTAATTCTTTTACTTTATCTTTACTGTACTGAACTATTGTATTCCATATCTGCATTTGTTAAAGWGTGTCATGGAGATAACTATTGAAGACATACTCATATCAAGCAAAAACATCAGTTATAAATGATTCATTTATCTAAAATTTCCAGGAAAAAGCAAAAACATTCTTAATTTTATAATAATTGCATATTTTATAATCCAAGAGCCAAATGGTGTAATGTTTATCACTTTACACATCMTTAATTTTTTCTTATGTAAAATATATATATATGACTGACAAGCGAGTGTGATTGAGTAATTCCCCAGTTTTGATGTTTAACTTTTACTGAATATTAAAAAATATTTTTTGTTAAAGRGCAGTATCTAATTACTGAATTTAAGAGAAAGCAATTTATTAGTAAAAGCACATTAAATCATTGTTATTTAAAATTTACTTGAAATATACAAGAACATCTTTCAGTATTTCCCAAGACTTACACTGTAACATAGCAAAGGGGTACAAAATTGATTTCATTTTCATTAGAGARGCCAATACAATTTTAGTGTTATGGGGTTTTCTTCTTTTTATAAATGTATTGGTTTTGAAAATATTTAACAAAAGAGGCTGGTTTTAATTGGTGGTGTTATTCCAAGGCCCTTGAAACCCTGGCACTTACAGTTGCTAGGAGTGTGAATGTGATCTGGAAAGCTCAGCATAGTCATTAACTAATGGATTGTAGCTACACTCTTTCAATAAAAACGTGTAGGTGGTTAGTAATACCGTAGTGTTACCAGCAATTTTAAAGTCATTTGTAGGTTAGTTTGTGAAATTAAAAGTGTAATAAAAAATTTCCCTGCCTTGCTGCCTTTTTCAGCTGATTTAAGTGCAGATTCTGTGGATCATTCAGAAGAGAAACTAAATGATTTAAACATAACCATCCACACCACAATGGATTAGTTGTTTGAATCATAGTTTCACAGTTCRTATATTTCTTTTTATAAGAAATGAAAGGAATTGTATAAAGTAGTTGCTTTGTGCCATTACTCTGGGTCTTAATATTTATTTATTAATTTTTCATATACTACACATACTTGTCCTTCATTATTACTTCATTATGAATGGAAACTATATATTTCCAGATGCAAATAGGCACTTAGTAATATGAATCCCTCTTGCATGAGCAACTACACTGTTTGGAGAYATATTAATTATACATTTTGCAGAATACTGAGAATATGTAACATATGTTATAGATGAATATAGGTCACTGTGACAGCTGTAATAGATAAATATATGCATATCTMTGCATACAGACATGCATAGATATAACACTTTCCACTAGGGTACAGAGTTATTCAGACAATCTAGATGTTAATGATACTGACCTTTGTCTACTCRACTTCCCTTCAGCACTTAAAGAGACATCATGACTGATTTTAAACATAAACATCATTAAAAATAAGCTATGCATCAGTGGTTATGTTCTGTTAATACCCTCTGCAGTCTTACCAGATTCTCAGGGCCACATTCTCAAGAAATTCTAGCTATGCTCACGTTCTATTCCTGCATATCTGGACTGTTGTGTTAGGCATAGGATGACCGCCCAGTTCATCTTTGAGAAATCTAACTGAAATAGTCTCTTTAGGAACATGAAGATGGGGAAGTGTCTACAGAGAAATTCYTCATTTGAGAAGTGGCTKAGGTCACTTGGTCTGTTCAGCCTGGAGGAGATTGAGGGGAAACCTCATTGCRGTTACAACTTCATGAGCAGAAGCAAGGGTCAGGTACCAATCTTGTCACTCTTTTGACCAGTAACAGAACTCAAACAAATGGCATAAAGCTGGAACAGAGACCTCAGGGAAGTGGTCACAGCACCAAGCCTGTCTGAGTTCAAAAATCATTTGGACAGTGCTCTCAGGGACACGGTGTGACTCTTGGAGTTGTCATGTGCAGGGACAGGGGTTGGATTTGAATGGTCCTTGTGGGTTCCCTCCAACTCAGAATATTCTRTTATATGGTTCTCTAAATTCTATGATTTTTTAACCCTGATTAAACACTATTCACACTTCAATCCATAGCCTATGAGTTATGCCTTCTAATAAAACAAAGTACTTTGCTGTTAAAAAAAAACAAACCAAAAAGTTGCTTTACATGCTTTATTCTCTCTTGGGCTAAAGGGTGATTCACAAGAACATGCATGAATAATTAAAAAAAAAATCCTCATAAGAGCACAATRAAATTTGAAGAACCACTTAAGAATAAGCAATTTAATGCTTTGGAAGATGTTTTAGTACAAAAGAGACTTATRGTCCTCAGTCTTTCGTTTTCAGAGGAGCATTTTCTGTGACCTTTTGTGTGTATTTCTCCCTTGCTTGCTTGTTTGACAACAAGTATATTCTACTTTTCTGTCTAATCTAATTCAATTGTTGTATGTATTTATTTGTTTATTTATTAACTTTGAAAGGAGAAATCCTGGTAGCACTGTATATTGATGTCTCTTCATAGCCCATGTCCTTTGTTTAGAATTCCATATGTTTAGGTTGGTGGCAAGATAAAATGCCTTTCTCAGTTGTTCACGTCCAGAAGTGACTGCTGATGTTGTCTACTCTGTTTCACAARTATAGGGAGAGAAAAGGAGAGAAATTAGATGAGTG
Source organism: Cardinalis cardinalis (assembly GCA_014549065.1). Classification (NCBI taxonomy): domain Eukaryota; kingdom Metazoa; phylum Chordata; class Aves; order Passeriformes; family Cardinalidae; genus Cardinalis; species Cardinalis cardinalis. The sequence goes on from JACDOX010000031.1 coordinate 6,552,399, forward strand.
TTATTGGGGCAGCAGAAAAAGGAATGGCTTGGAAGGTGTCAGGTAAACTGCCAGCTGGATAGATTATGCACGACAGCATGGGCACTGTGAATGAAAAAGTTGAGAGCTGTGCAACTGACATTGCTATAGGTAATGCTTCCATGTACATTGAAACATTTTAGAACAGCTCTGTGCTGCTCAAAAGTTAGAAAGCTCTTTTATTTATGGCTCAAAAATGTCCATGAATCATTCTGTCAACTGAACAAACTTGAACGAAAGAACGCCTGTCCTCAGAAGACTGTGAAGTTCCAGAACAATCTGGAAAACAACCCAAACTGAGAAAGAGAGTGCTTAACCAGGGGAAAAGATGAGTGCCATATTGCTTAATTCAGCCTCCTTCCTTTTTGGTCTTGTCAAATGTTTGCCTATTACAAGATGCCAGCCTACTCAGTGTTGTATTCTGCCACAAGTTATATGGCATCTCACAAATCTGGCAGTACACTGACAGCAGTCTTCTACTTTTTTATCTGGTTGCCCATCAAAATCTGTATAACTAGGGTGAGGCTATGAAATTGGAGCAGCATGTCTGGACTAGCCAATGATGGTAAACTGTTGTGGTGCCAGATGTAATACGTGAGAGCACTTATAACTCATCTCTGAAAGTTATTCAGTATTGCTACATTTCTGCTAGCAAAAGGGATTTGGTGGTTTTATTTTCTTTTTTATTTCATACGCAGTATTACTTCCTCAAATTTGTAGAAGTCCTATACATTCTGTTCAGTGCATGTGAAATCAAAACATGTGATATGCAAACGAATCTCCTTAACATGTCAGGCATAGAATAGTGTATTTAGTCTAAGAAAAAAGATGACAAAGTACTGTTTTGTTGTGGGTTTTTTTTACGTAATTTTAGCAAATCTTGCACCTTAGCCAGATTAGATAATTAGATCATTTTACACAATCAAAAAATCAATCAGGTTGGAAAAGACAGTTGAGGTTATCRAGTCCAACCTGTGACTGAGCACCACCTCATCAACTAAACCATGGCACTGAGTGCCATGTCCAGTCTCTYCTTAAACACCTCCAGGGATGGTGACTCCACCACCTCCCTATACAGACTATTCTGGCACCCGATCACTCTTCCTGTCAGTTACTCTTTTCTTCCTAATGCCYGGCCTAAACCTCCCCTRGTGCAGCTCAAAATGGTGCTGTATTGTTCTGTTGCTAGAAGAAAAGATTGACCYCCATCTGGCTACAGCCTCCAGTTGTAGAGAGTAGTAAGGTCTTTCCTGAGCCTCCTCTTCTCTAGGTAAAACAGCCCCAGGTCCCTCAGCCACTCCTCACAGGACTTACTTTCTAGTCCTTCCACCAATAATAATTTTATTTAATTTAATTATTTAAATTATTTTACTTGATGAAAAATTCAGATCTATTTTTCACTGGAACACGTAAGTGACTTTAAACAGGTATGGCGCCTACTTCAATAGCACTAGTTTTGTTTTGATGGAGTGTATTCAACAGCTTTGAACAYCTGAATTAGCCTGTCACAGTCAAAAGGGGTCGATCAGTGTAGCCAAGTGTATGTCTCTGGATGATACTTCAGCAAAGTCTCAGTTCAAAATAGCTCAGAAATGTCCAGTTAAAAAAATATAAAACAAAAAAAAACCCTTCAGCAAACTAAGATATAGCCACCCCCTCAATAAATAATTGGAAATAAACTTCTTTCTGTAGTTGAGAATCAGTTTTGCTGATAATCTGCCTTGTGAAAGGTTTGTTAAACTGGGCCATTCATCTGTGCATCAAAACGCCAAACTGTGAGCAATTTGAAAATAGCACTTTCTACTGTAACAGTTGGTTGTACCTCATAATAGATACTGAATAATTTTAAAAGRGAAAAAAACAATGGTTTTCATTGTTAGAAGTTTTCTTTTCGTTTGTCTGTCTGTTTGTTTATCCAAGGTTCTTTTTAGGCAAGACATTTGTCCTTAATTATCATTGTAAGCACCTTTGATGATCAGAAAAAAGCCCAAAAACCAGCCACATTAATTAGCACAGAGGTCTGAACTTCCAGGCTTCGTGCACAGATATACTCAGATTTTCCTCCTTAGCCAACAAAAGTGGGTTTAGGAAGCACCAGAATGATCAGCTAATTATGAAGCCCATGGTTATTTCTAGATCTGTTTTACAAAATAGGTTCTTTGATAAAGAATTTAAGTAATTTATATTCAGCCATTCAAAGTGTRATATAGAACAAATACCTTACCTCTTGCTGTTTCTTGTTTGCTCACTCTTTTCATGTGACTCTTACAAAACTTTGCCACTTGATACCCTTTCAACTTTTCCCAAGTAGCACTTAATTTGTAAGGGTAAAGAAGACCCACCAGTTTTATCTTCATTAGCATGTTATGTGGTAAACAAATTTGGCATGCAATAATTTCTCTGCATGAAGATTAATTCAATCATTAGACTAACATTTGCTGCTCTACAAATACCCATTTCGACCTATTGAATTTATTATTTAATATCTGTGGGCACTGATTAGCGGTTTTGCTCATTATCACTCTGAACCTGCTAAATAAATCATGGCCTTAAATTGTTTGTGTGATTGTTCCATGAACTTGTTTTAACCTTTCTGGCTCAAGTGTTTCAACTTGATTTAAAAAAGATAAATATTTCATTTTTCACATTTAATCTTGACAATCGGAACAATACATGAAAAATTCTWTTCAACTATACAGAAAGAGTCTCTGCCCCATTACATGGGCGGGCTCTATGCAGCAAAACAAGAGTGCACTTTTATTTTGCTTAATATTCATGCATTTCAACCTTCTTCACCTAATATTTTTTATTTGTTATTATTGTAATTTTTTTATTTGTAATTATTTGTTGCTCACCTCCTTTTTATTCTTCTTTATTTATGTATATTGGATGTGGGTTTCCAGGTTTATATTGGTGCGGGTTTATATTGGTAAGAATTGGGTGCAGGTGCCCCAGCACTGACAGTGGGGACTGCAGGGTGACCTCTGTKAGGAGCAGCTGTGGCTGCCCTATGCTGGGCACAGCTGGTTCTCTCCAGACCACCCATCTCAGGGCACAGCTGAGCCCTGCCGCCAAGGAGGCGGCATCTTGCAGAAAATATGCTTAAGGGAAAAAAAACCACCTGCAGTAAAAAACAGTGTCTGGCAGTAAGAAGTGAAGAAAAATAGGAGAAACATCACTGCAAACTCCCAGATCAGTGAAGGAGAGAAACACGATGTTCCAGGAATCAGAGCAGAGACTGCTCTGCATCTCTGAAGAAGGAGTCACCAGTGCAAGTATATTCACAAGTCAGGAATGAGARAGTGAAGTTGAGCCTCAAAAAGAGGTGAGTGAGTATAAGGTGTTGCTTTCGTTTCTTTTTACTTTGCTTCTCGCCACCCAGCTCTATTTTAATTTGCAACAAATTTTATTTTCTCAAAGTATCACCCCTTTTGCCCATGGTGATAATTGTTAATCAGTCTTCTTATCTCAGTCTCAACCCAAAAGTGTTTTTATCTTACTTTCTCTCCTGTTCTGCTGAGGAGAACTAGTAAGAGAGGGCCTGGTTGGGCATTTAGTATCCAGGCAAGGCCAACACACCACAAGTAGTAGTTTAAACCAGTTGCCTAGGAAAGTAACCTCGGACTTTAGAGAGAAATATTATTCAATAAATACTCATCTTTACCAGTGAAGACCCCAGTTAAAACATTATGGCCAGGTTTTAATCAATCCTATACCGTTTTACTTTCTAGATTTCCAGTGTCTCAGCTTCTGTTTTATCTTCCTGAATCTTCTCTAGTTTTATCTTCTCTAGTGTATTTAGGCCATGCTTACATATAAGAGAAATTTGTCAGGTACTAACTCAGTGATATTACCATACACTTATATGTGAGGAATTGTGACAGAACGTGTCAGAACACTTCTTGATTATACCTAATGAAATTTCAAGAAACTAATGATGTTTTGAATGTATAGATATTTGCATTTCAGAGGATTCTGTCATGTCACTGAGGCAACATTCATAACTGTAAGATTTGAGAGCAAGACTTATTCTGAAAGAATTACTGTTCTCCCCCTGTTTTGTTCAAGCCTTTGCTTCTGAACAAAATCTTCCTATGTGGAACAGCAAGCTTTCTCCTAAAATAGCTGTACTGTTCTGAGTTTCCCGCCCAGGAAGGCAAGCTTCCTTAGTGGCAAGAGAATATTATTGCAGTCATAAAGCCAAAGATAATAAGCTGTGTCTCGTCTATATTATGGTCAGCGGGGAGAGGTAGCAGCAAGAAACTAGGAACTATTGCACATAGATTGTTTTCCTCTTTTCTTCCATGAAAGAGCTGAAGAGAGTCTAAGTCAGTTTGCTAKTTCAGCTCCTTACAGGGGTTGCAAACATACCATTCAAATAAAACACTTCCATAATATAAGGTTTTGTTTTCTATATAAGTGAAAGAGAGCCTTGGAAGAAAAACCACAAAATTTGCCAATCCACTTTGTGCAACAGGAGCTCTTACAGGTGCCAAATGGCCTGTGCTGTGCTATCACTCACGTCATTTACACTGCTGCCCAGAGTTTTTGAAGACTGCTTTACACAGTGATGTAGCATAGTAATAATGCTTTGAAATACTAATATTAATTCTTAAATCATATTTTCCCTGCAGTTCTTGTAAAACAGCAATTATAAATAAAATCCTTCATTAATGTCATAAGCGGGCATTAAGAAGCGAAATTCTGTCTGAAACAGTACCCCTTTTCAAATTGAATCTAGCTTTGTCTTAAACACAGGACTGTAAGAATTTAATTTCCTTGCTTTATCATAACAAAAAATGTTGGATTTCCATACTTACAGATTTTTTTTTGAAGTGGATCAGGAGACATTGTATGTGCTTTGTATTATGTTCTATATCCCTCCATTCCTTCTGAAATATAGTACATTGCCATTATGAATGGCTCATCCAGAAACTATGAAAATGAATTCTGARTATTAAATAATGGATAACTAAACCTGAAAAATGCATTTTAGAAAACTCAGGGCTTAGTCTTTCAATTTGCACTACACAAATCTTTTTTTTAACCCAAAAATACCATTATCATTTATTTTCAGGTGAGTGTATTTTTATTGCATGCCTGTATCTGGAAAAGCATTCAGATCTCTATTTTTTTCCCTAAAATTACTTCTCTGACATACAACTGTGAACAGCTTAAAAGGAAAACCTGTAAACAGCTGTCACAGAATGCATTGATGTTTCACAAGGCTTTGCTTGCAATCTTTTTTTCAAAGTACTGTAAGAGTCTCTGCTTATGTTTCCATTATAGAAAGCCTCATTCTCTGCTAAATAGTGTGTGGATCTTTTGTCCCTGATGCTTTATTATTTCATCCTTTGGATCTATTTTTCACTTGACTGAGTAGTCAACTATTTAACATGCGTTCAGATAACCTTTGAAAAAGGCTTTTCTTGATGTTTGGTACAGAAGACCTGTTCTCCAAGTGCAAGCAACAATACTCTTGAGGCTTTTTGATTTGCTTTAGTTTGGTTTTCTTGAATTATTTTTCACCTTTATTCCTAATCTGGCTACAAAGACTAATTAGGAGTGTAAACCCACAATTGCTTACATCASTTCCACCTGCCTGTGCAATGGGAAATCCAGACATAGAATACAGCAGTGAAAAAAACCCTAGTAGTGAGCAAGACATAAATGGAAAAAAATGGTCAGCATGTCAAGTTCTGTGGTGTTAAAATAGAGCCTTGACTGATTACAGTACATCCCATGGGCCAGTGTCTCAATGGTCATGCTGAGTCTCTGGGGCCTAAGTCACACGTTGATCAGGAGTGTCCTTTAAGCATTCATGTAGATAATACTAAGCTCCAGTTGTTCTCATTACTATCACATTGTAGCTATACTGGATGATGCTTGCTGTTTCTTCAAAAGAAWCTTCAGAAGTGGATTTCCAAATGCCTCAGTTGCAGAAAGATTCTGCTAATTTTTTTAGCTTTATAGGTAAATTATGAACCCTGAAGATACCTCCCTTCCTATCAAATGAATCTGTTCTTGTTTTTAAAYAATTGCTTATGATATAATGATATAACTAAATGCAATATAACAGCTGTCATAAATGCAGATAAAATTCTAATTAGCTAGTACCATCGGGATTTGGAAAATATGTTGCCTAGTTTGCAAGGCAATTCTTATTTTGCAGGGAATGTTTCTGARGTCTAGGAGAGTTCTACCATGGCARGCTAACTTCTGATAGAAGACTGATTCCAGCTTTTGATTTTCATTGTATTCCTCAAATGGGTTGCATTCTAAACCATAGAGCAAAAATTGTATCTGACTCAMAGAAAGCAGTTAAAATGGGATTATAGTTTATCTAGACTTGATRCATGACCATAAACACATAATTCCCCAATTAGAATTGTGCATTGTGTTGTGCTTTACATGAAATTCAACATTTATTTCAGACAAAACATCATTAAATAACTCAGAATTTAAGAGTCACTGATTTGAAAATTGTGATTCTTGCAACTAAGTTTTTTAGTTCATTGCTTCACCTGTTTGAAATTTAGCTCCAAATGGATTGCACTGGATTTAAAGTTAGTTTAGGCAAGTAAAGCTTTTTCGTGTGCTACTCCTTTGCAGAATTTTTCAAGATACCATGTTGTCTTTATTGAGAACAAACACATGCTAACCACTGAAGATAGATGATAGCATCAGTTGAATTGTGGTGCAAGAAAGGAAAAGTACTTCTTTAACTGCTGAAAACTGTTATATAAAAACATAGCTCATGACACTAAGAAATAGCATGCTTGCCTATGTGCTGASTGCTAATGATCAAAACAAGAGTCCTGAAGACAAAAAGTTACTATATCTGTGGCTACACATTTTTTGACATTTCTGTATTCATAATATTTTGAGGAAAATACCATTCGTTTTATTTGGTTCTGATTTAATTTTTTCCTCCTTCCCCCCTTATCCCAAACTTGTGTGCGTACATATGTATGCATTCCTTCGGTTCTCTCCTTTGAGTGTAAAATAAAATAAAAAGTAATAACACTGAAAAGCCGATGGGCAAAAATTGATTCATAAATGAGAAGGTGGCATTCATCTTGGAGCTCTTATTGGAAACCTAAATCTCAGTAAATTTGTAGCCTAAGGATACAATGGGCTTAAAGGATTTCTGTCTCTGAAGAAAAATTAGAACGCCTTTGAGGTAAGGTAAATGGAAAAGGTTGTTTGGGCAAACGTGGAGTTCTACCACTATTAAATGTTAAGCACCATCAGGGGGTATCTCAGTCATTAAGAAGAGTGGCATGTTGAAGATTGTTTCAAGCAGGAGAAGAGTTATGGATGGCTGCGTGGAGGTGGCACAATGCCACAGGGAAATTATATCAAGAAAAAAGAAGACTTTTAAAAATATWTTGTGGGAAAAATCCTACTGAAATAGCATCCTTTCTTTACATAATTTAATTTTTCCCCAAAATAACAACCCTGAGTTGTCTTTTAAATGAAGCAAGTCTGGGACACTAACTTTGAAGTCCAGAGTGCAACCAGTCCCCCCYGATCTTTGGCATATTTTGTCTTCATTTTCAGTGTAAACAGGAGTACCAACTTAATCAAAACACAAGCATGTTCACTTCATAACCAAGTAGTTAGCAGTCTTGACTGACTTGGAAGTGTTTTATGGACCTTGTGTGTTAGTTTTGTGTATAATTAAAAGGGCTCTCAGGGCTTCTGTAGGCAGCCAGCAAGTTAAGCTATCTGGTGTGAGAATAATGTGTTGCTATCTAGGGAAGGAAAGATTTAGGAGCCAAGCTAGGATCCCTGTTTTAAGCCAAGAGAGTTTGAAAAGTGAGCAGACATGAAGTGTTATATCTCTAGGCAATAGTTACCAGATTTCTTATTACGCTAGCACATCCTCCTGGCTGCTCTGCAAAATAGCCCTGAGATTAGAAACTCTGCAGGAAGCTATCTGTGTTCTCACTGTTGGAAATATGTTGTTAGGAAGACAGCAGCTACATGGAAAATGGGTATTAAGATATTCTTCAGCATCAAGAATATTTTGCTTTCCCAGTTTGCCTTAAGGTATTGCTTAGAGAGAATAGCAGGTAGTGTGGTCTATGCTGTAATCCTATTTGAAAGTAAATAGTTAGAAATWGCATAAGTTCACCTTCTAATGTATAATGTACAATAAATTGTACTGTGGAACAATGAATTATACTGTGGGACAAGAAATTGTACTGTGGAAGGACCCTAATATTTTACTCATACAGTGATCTTTTATACATTTTCATATCTTCACCATTTCCTCTGTTATGTTATCATGAGATACCCTTGCAGCTTCTTACACTGGGTTTAGGTGGGAAGGTTTGCTAGTGGGGGGGTGGATTTGCAGGGATGGGTTCTGTGAGAAGATTCCAGAGGCTGCYCCCATGTCAGGCAAATCCAGTTTCACCTGGCTCCAAGAGAGATCTGCCACTGGCTAAATCGGAGCCAGTCAGGGACATTAGGAGCACCTCTATGAAAAGATTGAGGAAAGGGTAAAAAGTGCTGTGCAGCAGCACCTGGAGAGAGAAGGGATAATATGTGAGAGAACCGCAGATCAGTGAATGAATGTGGTGGGAGAAGAGGGACCTCAGGCACAAGAGCACAGATTCCCCTTCAGCCTGTGGAGGTCCATGGTGGAACAGGTATCTACACTGCAGTCCAGCCTATGCCAGAGCAAGTGAAAGCTCTGTAGGAAGCTTCAGCCTGTGCAGAGTCCTTGCTGGAGTAAGTTCCAGGCAGGACCTGTGATCCTGTGGGATTTAGTTAATTCTTGAAGGATTGCACCCCATGGTAAGGACTCAAGATGGAGCATTTTTTGAAAAGCTGCAACCTGAGGGAAGGATCCATGCTAGAGAAGTTCATGGAGGACTGTATCCCATGGGAGGGATCCCACACTGGAACAGGAGAAGAGTATAAGGAGTTGTTCTGAGTAAGAAGGAGTGGCAGAAACAATGTGTGATGAACTGACCRCAGCCCCCATTCGCCATMCCCCTGCATTACTGGAGGGGAGGAGGTAGAGAAAATAGGGAGTAAAGCTGAACCTGAGAAGTAGAGAGGGGAGGAGGGAAGTTGGTTTTAGATTTGCTCTTACTTGTAATTACCCTACTATGTTTAAATGGCAGTAAATTAAATTAATTTCCATAAGTTGAGTCTGCTTTGCCTGTGATGGTAATTGGTAAGTTATCTTCCTGTCCTTATCTTGACCCATGAGCTTTTCATTGTACATTTTTTCTCTGTTCTGTTGATGAGGGGGAGTGATAGAGTGGCTTGGTGGGCACCTGGTGACCAGCCAAGGTCAACCCACCACACTACTAAAATCAGAGGTTGATTATTTATAGGAGAGTTGACAGCAATGTGACCTTTTAGTTTCATTTGAGCTGCCACGAACAGTGGTGCAGCCCGCAGATTACAAGGTCTTATTTATCCTGCTGTTTCTGTACACTGGGATTTTATTTTATTTGTTTTTTGTTTTGCTTTGGGGTTTTTTTGGAATATTCAACATCCTTACTTTGTACCCTATTAAAAAGGTAGCTTCGGTCCCCTTTATAGCGTTCTGGGGTATGTTTGATCCGTTGAAAATGATCCATGGGACAGAAGATGTCATCAGTTCACCTAACTTTTGTTTCCCATTCTCCATCATTTTTAATGTAAAGGAAAATAGGTAGTTCTCCCAATCTTTTTTTTTTTTTTTTGTCTTTGGTCCACTTGTACAAATGACAGTTACTTTAGGTCAGATTATAGACAAAATTTTCGGTATGGTTTCTGAGATTACCATTTACTTTGTGAAGGCTTTAGTAGGCGTGTATATATATATACCAAGTATTATGTCTCATTATTTTTTTCTCCAGGGGTAACACCACTGACAAAAGAGAGAGATATTARAAGAAACAATATGATACTGATATGCCAGCTGAAGTATGAACTATTTTAAAGCATTGATGTAGTAGTTTCAGGTCTATCAGACACTWAAAACATCAGGCCTGGAGGAGGTTATGGGTAAAGGAGGTAAAGTGCTGGACTGACCCAGATTATCACAAATTGTCACTTTTCGCAGACGAGGTGCARCTATACAAATCTTGATATCTTCTCTGCTCAAATAAACACCTTATTATTGGTAGTTGTTATTGAGAGGTTTAGTCATGTAATTTTGTTTGCCAACTGATGCTGTAGAAATGAATGCAAATTCATGTTGAGAAATTTGAATAATTGAATTTGTTAAAAACTTCTTAATTCATTCCTATTTCATCTAACATTTTTCAGAAGACATTCAGCTTCAAGGAGTGGACACATTTTCAGAAACTGATAACATAGCAAATATATATAATCATGCATATAGAAAACTAATGTGGTACTTTACTGGATTTGCTAAGCTCTTTTTAGTGACAAAGTCGCTCTACAATTCTTAACCATCTTGTTCAGGGAATTTAATGTCTTTAAAAATTAAAACTCATTATACCTATTTCATATTTAATACAAGCCTTAGAGTTCAGGGAATAAAACGCTGTGAAAGAAAATGATCACTTTCAGACTAAGATGTTACTCCACTAATCTTGCAGAAAGAGATTCAGGTGATGTGAACTTTTATATAGTTTTCAGTGAAACATAACACTTGGCAAGAGGAATTAAAGATAAAGAAATGCATGTAAAGCCCTGAAGTGTTGGGTTTATTCCTTAACTAGAAGTTTTAGGCTACAGATTTAATGCATAGCTTCTGAAAATGTTAAATATCATACATATTAAGGCTACTTAATTCAGATTTAGCAGTAGGAGTTTTGGAGGCCTGCCATGTACAAAGTAAAGGGAGAGAGGTAAGCACTCCCCTGATGTTAACAGGAGCCATCRCTCAAAATCATTTCTGCCTAGTTTAAAACCATAGATCTGCATGATGAAATCCTATGGAAGATTTGTGCTTCAGTCAAAMGTTTACTTTAAACCCAGAATAAATTGTCCCAGTTGCAGTATTTGTGTATCAGAAGAAAAGATTTTTCCCCTTTTCTTTTCACAGTTTGAATAAAAAGGCCTACTAAAACCAGTTGAAGCTATTGCCTGTTATGGGATTTTGTTAAACTGTGATGTTTCAATGTAAAAAATAGGAGTATCAAGTCATTTTTATTAATAATAACACAATGTCTGCTTCTTCAGAGCAAGTGTGATATTGATTGACAAGGAATAGCTGTAGAGCGAACTTGAAATTACAGTATTTATTATGAATGTGACTTGTAATTAATTATTTAAGGGATACATTTTGTCCTCATTTACAGTATTGAAGTTCTCTAGAGTTGGACATGCTCATTAACAGCAAAATGAAACTCTCAATTTAAAAGTTTAATGATTTATGTTTTGAATAAAGATGTTATTCTTATAAATAGAGCTTAAAGCATAGAGCATCTGTACTGAAATCTGATGCTACATCTTTTTGAAGAGGTACRCTGAGATTCATTTCATTTATTTGATTTACGAACAAAGAAAGAGGATTTAGGCTCCTATATTTGATGAGAGAGTACATGATTATGCTATTTGCAGTCCAGTTTTTCCAGGTTTTGATGTAGACATCCATTTGTGTTCCCTAGCTTCGTTACTCTCTCTTATCTTGTGTATCATAATTCCCTTTTTGTGCCTAACCATTAATTAATATAACTGATACCCTGCTGAGTAATTGAGAGACAGGTGAGGCATGTACCTGATCCCAGGAAGCTGAAAGTTTATAAAATTAATTTCTGCACTCTTTATGRAGCTCTAACTACAAAAGAAGGTCATTATACTGAGGAGAAGTAGTCTAATATCAGGAGTTAGAAATGGTCAGAACAAAGATCTGGTGTGTCAGTAAACTTGATTGTTCATTTGTGATTCAAATGACATTTTCTCATTGAGGCTGAAATTCACAATTAAAAATCCAATTCTTGTATTTGATGTAAATAGCTTCTGTGCACCTGAATTTGAAGCTGAGGCATTAATAATCCTGGAAAAATAAAATAAGAGATGCTTGGTTTTACATAATAACTATTAAACGGGGCATCACCAAAGAGTGTAGGAGATTGCACACAGGATTGCTTTGAGGAAGGAACACAAAATTCATTGCAGATGAATAGTGAAAGGTTCCCTTGAAATATGTGGGATGCTGGAGTCTCGTCCTACCACAGAAAACTGCCTGTGCCTTCTGACCACTGGAATATTATAGCCATAATGATATAATGTATAAAGAAAAACTGTAGTAAAGAAATACCAACCTGACCTCTTCCTGCTTCTGGGATATTTTCCTGGGTTACTATTTTTCACTATGTGTGGAAATCTGGAAAGCAAAGTAGATGAGACAAACTATGGAAGGAACTGGCCATGTATAGTAGAGAACAAATGCTTTCAAGGTAATAAATGGGGACAACCAGTGTGATCTTCCCTGAGTACAGAAAAGATGCGACAATTGTGAGGAAAAAAATAAATTCTTTATAGTGCACGATCATGGAACATAGCTGGGCCAGCCCACTGACAGCTGTCTCATAGTTTAATGACAGATGTATTGTAAAGCCTAGTTATTAGTCTTTTCTAAAAACAACCTGTGGGCAGATTTTGTGCACCAGAGTAGGTCATAAAGGATTTCAGGTACACAGACTGAAGAGGAAYGATTTTGAATCAAGAATAAGAACCAAGAACACAATAGGCAGAAAATTGCAAGACACTTCAGCTTTCTAGACATGGTCATGTAGCTCTTAGAGGCATCCAGCTGGTTATGAGGTATAGCAGGCATGAGTGGACCAGAATTAGTGTCCTACATTTATAGCATCCAGGTACTGCCTGAGGAATGACTGTCCCTGCTAGCCTCCCATCTGCAGGGAGGCAATGATTTTCTAGGTAGTCACACATTAAATAGTTTGGTAAACAGAATTGAAACTTTTTTTGCTGTTTCAACTATATTAGTTCTAAACACACTAGACTCCTCTGTGGGCTTCAGTACAGTGAAGAGAAGCAGTGAGGATGAAAGAAACAGTAGATCTTCACTATTCCCTTTGTAAATATCTCTTTTAGGATAAAAGTAAGCTTTGCAGTGTAGAACCTGCAGGAAGGTCAGAAATAGAACTCAAAATCATCCAACACCCTGCTTTTGCTATTTACAGCTGAGGAGAGAAGAGGGTTTAGTCATCAAACTGCAGTCTAATTAAGGAATTATATAAAAATTGCATGTAGAAATTCTTAATGTTTTCATTGTTCCTCTTGATTTTGCATAATTTCCCTTGGGAAAGGTCAGAATTATTATGCYATTTCATTATAGTTGTGTAATTTGGGGKTTTTTTGGTTGTTTTTCTGTTTCATTTTTGGGGGAGTTTTGTTTGTTCGTTTGTTTCATTTTTGTTTTTGTTTGGTATAGTTTATTTGGTAGGTATTTTTGTTCCCCTTCTCTGGTTTAGATTCATGCTCACTCTTCCTGTTTCACTAAAATTTAATCCCTAAAATTTGTTAATTTAATATGCATTCGTATAATCTTTTGATTATTGACTGTGAATCAGATGCCTAAGTGGGAATCAGCAAAGTTTGCTGAACTTCATAAATCCAAGTTTATAAAGAGGCAAAACTTTTGCTCTGCAAACATTTTTATTTTTTTCAAGCCAGTAAGTCATCCACTACTATACAACTCAAGCGGAACACCCAATCTTAGTAAAATATGAAAGCAATCTCCAGTTGCTAGAACAGGTTGCTTCTATTTCGGTTGCTATGGAGCTCTACAAGCAATCAAAGTGCAGACATGAGCTATGACACGCTGCACCTGATGTGTTTCATTGATAGGTGCTGGGGGACCCAAGGCAATGCAACATCTGTGCAGTAATGTCATATTCCCACACAGCCAAACCCTAACCTTCAAGSAAGAATTAAAGTTAACCTCAAAAAGGTAGTTGCCTTGAATTTTCATACCATGGGCAATATACTTTTATGCTTGTAAAGTAAATTTAATAGGAGTTCAGTAAAACCAATCCCAGCAGTGCTTGTAGTGTTTTCTCTTTAGTGAGATTTAGTTGCAGAAAATCAAATACTTCAGAAGAACAAATGATGCAAACATACGTAATAATACACTTTTATGGTATTCTTATGATTAGATGCAAATTCACCGAGCTATTTCTGTACTTCAGCCATGTCTTTATGTAACAGCAGGTTTCCTCTGAAGTTTGTCTTTTTCTCAGAAAATTAATGATATTTTTTGCACTTTGTGGCTACTTACCTACCTATGTATTTTTCTATTTTATTTTCTTTTGGTGAATCTSTTATATTTTATAATTTGCTTTGGGTTTTTGCTTAGATATTTAAGTAAAAATATTGTTTGTAGGGTTTTTTTTTAATAATGTAGATAGTACCTACAATTTAGATGGCATTTAATTGTTTTTTGTAGATATGTTCTTGAAATTAAACATAGATATGGGTTAAGAGGAAATGCAATACGAACACAGGGAGGATGTGCATCATTTGAAATACAAAAATTAGCTCATAAAGAGTGAGTTCCTAGTGTGTCAAGATGTCTCAATAACTAAATAATTTTGTTATTCTTGAAAATGTACACTATATTTTTTACCTCTAAACCATATTTTAATTTTGGCATCTTATAAGTTTAACAAAAAAAAATCTTTACTATATGTTATTCATAATACTTATGTCATTCATTTTATCAACTACTGGATGATTGGAAAATGCTCTGACGAATAATTTTACAATGGCAATTGTTCAGTAAATAAGATCTTTCYCAATCCTTTTTGATAAGAATTTAGAAACAAAATCAAAGCTATTTAAGATGGAAAAAAAAGAAATAAAAATAATTAAGAAGCAAAAGGAAATATTTTGCAATAATAAAATGTTTCTCTTAGAACATTTTCCTTGTAAAACATAGCTATTTTTATTTTCATTTTATGTTACAACTTTTTCTGACAACCTTTCTACCTTGGCCTTGCATTTTTTATTTCAGTAGCTCCTTTTTGCCAAGTATTTAATGCCACTCAGGGTAGTAAAATTGAAAAGGAGTTAGGCTGTGGCAAAATAAGTGATGTCCCTCTAGGTTTGCCCCATGAGAATGCTCACATAATAACCCAAATCCCCTTGATTTAGGTCTTACAGTTTAACCTGTCAATATGTAATTATGGTTCCAAAACAAAGCAGATTATTTCCCAGTTTTCGTGTGGCTTCAACCGTGCAGAATGGAGTGGAAATATCCAAGGCTGGTAAAAGCAATTGTCCCATTAGTAGTTTTTTTTATAATGACCTCAGGGGACTAAGACTATATTTGTGTGTATCAGCTCAGCTATCTGAAGGAAGAGTCCTTTTCTGCTCTCCTAGTTAATCTAAAAGGAGTGGAACTTTGATTACCACTATAATTTTAAAAATGCAATGGCACATTTTTTGCATCCTTATTGTTTATTGTTCTTTATCAATTGTTAGAAATATCTTCCCAGGCAGGCTGGGTAAATAACTCTCTARAGATAGCACTTTTTGTCACACAAATGTATTTTCTGTTATGGATTGTAATTGATTTTTAAAAACAGTTTTATGATGGTTTAAAATTTGTATGAATTAGGAATGAAATTTCCCTCTAAAAAGAAAAGGAGATCAGTTAAGGTAACACCTCTTCTATTAATGTATTTTTAGCAACTCAGCCAACAATGTGGAAAATGTTCATACTTTCTCAGTTCTTATTTCTCTGTCAGCTGTTCTTCCTCACCTCCAGTTTGGCAARTGAAGCTCTTTAATCCCAGCAAAGAGGGATTGCTGAAATGTGCTATTAAAATAGTGAAGTTATTTAGAGCTTCTGTTTACTGTACTTTAATAGATTACATGAGCCTGTGGCCCTCCTGGTAAACCAGCCTGCTGTAAAAAAGGAGAACCACAACAGTGAAAGGCAATTACATATGCACTTTTTCCTAAAAAATGTGGATGCCAGATTTTGAGCATCACACCATTTGCATGGTGGCTCAATGTGACTGCATTCCCTCCTCCAGTCTCTGCCAACTAAGCCACAGCTTTAAATCCTGAGGAACTCCTGGGCTTCTGATAGGAGGAAAATTCCTGCTATTATCCGTTAACTTGAATACCAATGACAAGCGTCAGTCATGTACTTCAGAAATCAAGAATGCATGTCATTAAAATTAAAATTGTGTCATTGCCATCRCTGAGATTGACTCATGAGAAGTTGTCTTCAGGCATCTTGACAAGCAACAGCTTCAGCTCACAAATGGCTGGTTAGCAGAATAAGCTCAAGGAGCATCTGTCAGAGCAGGAAGGCTGTAAGGGGGGTTGTGCCAGGCATATCCAACCCTATTGTGACCAACTTTCATTAAAACCAAGCAGACCATCATCTTCTAGGTCCATAAATTCACATTATTATCTGCTCAATGTTTCTGGTTTTCATTTCTATATTCTGTTTTATCTGAAATTTTGTGGTTTTTTACCTACCCTGCAAAGTTCTGTGATACTGAAATTAGTAGAGGATACTGCTACCATTTATATTAAATAGTAATAATGTATAAACAACTAAAGAATTCATTAAATACTGGAGATGGCGAACATCTCCACTACTTTTTAATGGAACAAATGGTAATGAAGGCCAAAAAAATTATATGGTGAATACTTACTACTAAATAAATGCATCTATTTTTGAGCTAGATTGGTTTTCTGTAAGTAAAAACATTAGAATCAGGACCAAAGGTTTTTTTAATGGCTGTCTACTAATTAAGAGAATCATGCAAGTAATTCAGTTTAACCAGATATTGCTGTGTTTTTTGCTTGAATGGAAAAGCTTTCTATTTATCGATATTCTGTAAGCACTTAATTTTAAAAAACCTCATACTGTGTTTAAGTTGTTGCATTTTTCCCTGAGCATACAACTCAATAGTTTTCATTTATGCAAGCATAATTATATGTGCACTGAAGCCAGAATAATTTCAAGAGTCAAGGAAATAGGAAGGAAAATATCCTTTTTAAAATACAAGTCTCATAATATGTTGGTAAATGTGATTTTTTTAAAGCAAATGCTTAAGTTTAATGGACAAAGTGTGGCAAACACTGCATTGTGTTTTGTTGCCTTGGTAATAGATTTATTCCTGCAGCATATCAAAACATGTAATTTGGTTACTTGGAAGCTATGAAACTTGCTAGGAAGTGCATGGCAGTAAATCTCCAGATATAAATTATAAATTCACTTTAATAAAATCTGCTCTACCTCTTTCTCAAATTCTTTAAAAATATTGCATTTCTGTTTACCTGTTGTACATTTTATCTAAGTTCGCTACCTCCACTTTATTGTGTTTTAGAAAGAGATGACATACTAATATTTTTCTTTCTTTTATTAGGAAGAAAAGCTATGTTAGGGGTATTTGGAGAGAAACAGACATTTGGAGTTAAGGTTTATTCCCTCAACTGTCATTAGCATTATTGTTTGGTTGTTATTATGGTCTTCAAGCAAACWAACTATGTCTGAACAATGACTTCAATACAATGGTAATACTAATAAATTGTGTAACCTGATWTTACATTGAATAGAATCACATTTCATGGAAATTAATATTCTTTTTAGGAGAAGATACAAGGGAAATTTTCAGAATCTGTGAAAAAAATGTTACCTAAACAGGGTTTTCATCTGCAATTTTCAGTCTTTTCAAAGAGGAAATGAGTATTGCTATTCAAATGACCATTTGATAACAATGTCGATATTTACTCTAAAAGTTTTAAGACTTTTTTATGAAATAAACTCATAAGAAATGAATGGAATTCTGGATTTAAATATGTTTTTAGGGAATACATTTGAAAGCTTATATTATATTTCATTAGATTAGGTTCGTTTAAAAATCTTAATTTTTAACAACAAAGGCTATCAGACTTCTCTTATATGACTACTGCTCTATAAACCATTTACTGCTTGTGCTTCCATCCTCTGAGTGCTTGTCTTCTCAGGATTTTAATATTGGCTTGCTAGGCATCTCCATCTCCATCATCGCTTCAAAAATGATCCTTTCTGGAGTTTGTATCATACTTTGTGCTTTCATATCATTCTTCCTGCTGTCTTCTCTCTAAATTACAGCACAAATGCATTTTGATTAAGTCACTGGATTGTAACCGTTCTATAATTCTCAGAGTACTTGAATAGTAGTTTAGATCTTTGTGCTTTTGAGGTGTGGCAAAAAATGCAGAAGATATATGTGTAATTGGTAAAATAAATCCTAATGACCTCTGATTCAATCCCATCTTTTAYTTTCTCTACAGTTCCTGTCTTAGGGCACTAAATGCCTACTTTGTTTAAGAAATCAAGTAACGTGCACTGCAGTTAATTAATTTGAGACCAATTACTCACAGGGACTTAAAAGGGACTCCTGTCCTCTTGCTGGGGGGCACACAAAGGGAATGTGAGTGACAGGATGCTTAGTGGTGGTGAGAGGTTTCAGTCTGCACTCAGAAGTGGTCCTCCTCAAAACTCAGAGGGTGCAGAACAGGCACAGAGATACAGCTACTAAGGAAAATTTCCTCTGAGTGTTTAAATACTGGAAAATGTCTTMTGAGAGCTACTTTGGTGAAGGTGATTTTATAGTAATACAAAAAGTATTATAAAGTTAATAATAATTCCAATTGCTTCAATTGACATTGATATTTRGGGTTTCTGCAATTAAATAAGCTGTAAACAGCTTATGTAGCTGTTCTGTTTACCTGGAATTATCTTTTCTGTAAAATATCTAGAAGTTTGAAGTAGCCATTTTGATGCCTTTCAGAATATTAAAATCTAGATAGTCTGTTTCAACAAAATATAAATTTATTCTGCTTTCAATTTTATAATTTATATGAGAACTTTTCCATTAGATACTAGGAGTTGCTTTTCTACCTCCTTCAAGTGTTTTCTGTACCATTGTCTTATTGACAGATTTCTCTGTAATCCCTAACACAAAATTAAAATCGACCTGTAAAGTGGAACAAATGTTAAGTGCTCAATTCACCCCTTACTAACCACATTTTTTCTCCCTATCCTTTATTAGAATACAAATATTCCTTCCTAAATACTTCAGGGAAATTCTAAAATTCTTCAATGTTCGACTGCAAAGGTGGGCTATTTTGTAACTGGGTGTCTCCGTAGGTAGCCCCTGCGCTAATATTGAGCTCTGCGGTAGAGAGTGGGAGAGACCTGTTGATTTGCAGCGCTGCAATAAGCTTCTGCTACTATAATAGCTGCAATATATAACATTCATAAATTGAAACAGCATCTTCTCTGCTGCCAGACCATAACTTCTGTTAAGTACAGCCTGAATTCTTTGGGAAATCTTCTTCCCATGTGATTACTGTAGCCCATGATCAAAGCGCCGTGTAATTTTCTCTGAGAACATTTCTTATATCTCTCATTTGACAGGCAACTTTAAACTGATCCTTCCTTCCTTCCTTCCTTCCTTCCTTCCTTCCTTCCGCCACTTCCGCCACTTCCGCCACTTCCGCCACTTCCGCCACTTCCTTCCGCCACTTTCTTCCACCACTTCCTTCCTCCACTTCCACCACTTCCTTCCTCTTTTCAGCACCTTAGTGGAAACAAAGATTTCAGAGCTAGATGCGTCTTTCCACACTCACTGCTTATACCTCTGATGGCCCTGTTTAAGTTCCAGACCCCTTCCGCTCCCTGATTAACCTCTCTATATCCATATGGGTACTCTGTAAAAATGAAAGGAAGTACGAGAAAATGGTGCAAAGAATTACAAAAAAGGTAATTCAATACTGGGTGCTGCTGTGCGAGCACTGAAAAGTGAAACAAACCWAGGGAGCAGAGAGGCCCACAAACAAAATTGTGACAATAATTACTGCTTTGCAAAGAATACTCTCTCAAGAGTAGATAAGTGTGGCATCCAAGCTTCAGGAATTGGAAGTTGTTTGAGGAATTCAGACATGACTAGCTTGCCATGTGGAGATGCTTACCTAGCACAGGGACTAGACATAGAAGTACAGATTATTTTAAATTCGTTTATTTCTCTAAAAGATTTRATGTAATAGTATAACATTTTTTCCAACAGTACAATATGCAATCCCTTAATTTTTCTTTCAGTCTAATCTAAAAAAAAAAMMCAAATAAAAAAGCTTCCTTCCTGTCCTTCCTTCCTCTTTTTTTTAATGGRTTTAGAAGTGTGATTTTAAAGGTCTAATAATTATTTGTGAAATTGAGTAATTATTTTAATTTTAGATACTTATTTACATTTATTTTTCATAACTCCTGAAAAAGAAAAGGTTTGTCTTTCATCACATAACACATATTTATGGTGAGTGGATAACATATTCTATTTTTTATATAGAAAAGTACGTAAAATTATGGTCATTAATATTTTAGAGGCTATTAATTTTTAGGTCAATGGTTGGCTCAAACCATGGTGAAATTTCTGAAAGATGAAAGGCAGAACACCGTTGGAAAACAGCTTTTTTTTTTTTTTYCCTTGGTCAGAYAATTAATTTAGGAAATATTAGCTCATGCAACCAGAGAATAAAAGCTTGAGTAAAACSAAATTTTTTATATAATCCCTGAGATTTTTCATTATGCAAGAATATATCCATTGACTTTCATGCCTTAAAATGATAGAGCAAATTATGAGAAAATGACTGTTTAATGAAATCCAGATGGAAGCTTTTTGTCTCATTGGAATTTTCTCCCATTCCCTCTGCTATGTTACCAATTCTAGCAATTTCAATTTACAAAAGATGTTGAGAATACTGTGGGGAGTTTAACTCAGTAAACCACCTAAAATGACCTATTTTTTTCCAGAGGAAAAGATACTTCAATATTTTATGTTTTGTCTTCAGAAAAAAAGTTGAGCCTTTAACCCTCACATAAAATATTTTTTAAAGGTATCTACTGATTCGAAATATTCATTTTCCTAGTATAAAATCCTACCAGATTTTCATGTTTTGGTGTGGTTTTTATTTCCTCTAAGCATCTGGTTTTCTGATACAGATAGATTTGTAATGATATGCTGAACAGAGTAAGGGATTTCACTGTGTTGTCTGTAATCTGCATCCGTTTATCCGTCAGCCTCAAGTTTTGGATTAGGAACATTTCCTTGGAAAAGTAATCCTATTTTTTCTTTTTCCCCCTCTACTCAGCACTACTCAGTACCCTTTTAACTAAAAGAAATAAATTATGCAGGCAATCAGAAAATACCTCTTGTAAATATCCACAAGGATTTTGATATTAGTGGTGAAAAAGGGAAGTATTGATACTTTAGTTAGGGAATAGTAGTGCCAGCCTAGTAATTAAACCATGGTGAAAATAGTTACAAGGATCAGTCATCAAATCAGCTTGAACACAGGAAAGGTCAAAAAAATGAAACCTCCGGTGCTCACTGTCATTAGAGACAAGGATTTAAAGAGAAACTGACAGTATTTGTTGATATTTGCMAGTACTTTTGTATTCTCAAATACAGGAATATATCACATTTTTAAGTATATAGCATAATTTTTTTTTTGGTTGTTTGTTATGGAGTCAGAATTAAGACTGTACTTTAGTAAAGGATGAAAGCAAAGACAAATTATGTTGACAAATTATGTTGGTAAGGCCTTTCTTGCTYTTTTTTTCTAAGGAATTGTGCTTTATATTACTGGGTCTGTTTGCAGTGGATTGAACAACTAATGAAAGGAAATTCCATCCTCTGTCAGCATTATTTTTTTCTGTATTTCAAAAATCCATTAATATTCTAAATCCTTAGATCTGTCTTCCTTCTAGTAAAACCTGGAAAAAACAGTGGAGAAATTGAAACATTAAGAAAATAAAAAGCTTAAGAAAGTTTTGCTAAATCAAGATTCACCTCTTCTTGTCATCAATCCCTAATTTTCTTTTTTGGCAAAGCATTCCTGTCAAGTGAGTACAGAAAACATTTCTTCTACCATATGCAAAATTGTACTCCTTAGGAAAACTTTTCTAGAATGCCTGGAACAAATTATCACATGGTTTTGGAATGTACCTCATTGCAATGGCTTATAGCCTTCAAGGAGTAAGAGGATATGACAAACAATGGTAATGATATGGGCCCATTTGTTGTGAAAGCCAACAAAAATTAATGAAGGAAGCAGTTTATCAAGTTTATGCAGAGAACTATGGCAGCTCCAGAGGACAATGGTTTATTAGAACCTCTGTTCCTCTGCTTTTGGTTCAACTGGTTTGAAAAAAATATTTCAGATATGTCCATATGGTAGCTGAGAGTGACAGAATATTGTACTGAATTCTGAGCAAATGCATAATTCTGCATGACTGTAGACAGCTTCACTTTCTAAAATAACCATTTAAATGATGTATTAGCTTAGCTAGCTTCAACAAAGCAATGCAAAGCCAATTATTTACCCTATTGATAGATCCATTGCAGGAGCATATTGGCTATTTTTTCTCAGTCTCTTAGATCTATTAGAATTGTCCTTTTTGTGAACTGCTATGGARGCAACTTCTTTGTCTTGAAGACTCCTTTTTCTTCAATCAAATTGAACTATTTTGTGTTCTAATTTATTCCCATTTGATGGTGTATTGTACTGAATAAATGTATGCAGGACWTTCCAGGTGTTTAAGAATTAAACACTTCATGCATACTTTAAAATAGACAGATAAACATAAAACATTATTTGGATCTTAGCAGAAATTTACATTTACTTCAGGAGAATCTAGATTTCCATTACCACAGGGATGCTGAGAATGTGCAGCACAATAAGGCTGCCAAATAGCTGTTTCCCTAGTACTTTTTATTTCCAATACTCTTATTTTTATGTTGCCTTTATATTAGCTACTTGAAAATAATTTAGCAGTAATATTTAAGACCTTCAATATATTTAAATAGCTCGCTAATTCTACTGTCTGCCTGCCTATTTACAGAAAAAAAATCTTGACTAATCTTTTTATATGTCTGGTTAAAAAACTTGTAATAGGCTGAACAAAATACCCCAAAGAGGTATTTATTTATCATAATTATTTGTCATAAAATATGTGGGTGCATAAGGGAGTGTTTCACAAAACATTGTTTTGGGTGAGGAGTTCTGTTTTGTTTGGGTTTTTTCCCCCCAGTTTTGGTGATGAAATGTTTTTGCAATGTAAATTTTCTCCTGACCTGCACACAAAATTGGAATGTTTTAATAACATAAATTAGCAGTAAAATAGCTATTCTCATACTGTTTCAATACAATGTGTGGTTTGTTTATTGAAGTTAATGCTCTGAGAATGTKGCCTTAAACTGATGGACCAGAGCAATTTTTTGGACAACTATATGTTCATCCAGCATTTGAATGTAGCAGCACTTTTGTTGCAGGAATAATTTCACTGTAGTGGTTGTTTTCTTCATCCATGTAAAAAAATACACTGTCTATTTATTTCGGGCTAAGGCACTCAAGGGGTTAACTAAGCCTAGTTTCTATGGTGAGAAAAATAATTGGTATCGATTAGCAGTTGGTGCAACATTGCTGGAAGGGCTATTAAAGCCCTAAAGTACAGTACAAAATGATACTGAAAGCATCATGTAGTCCCTAGACTGTCCTACACTAGCCATTCCTGTGTTTGAGATGTCCTCCTGACTTTCTTATGATTCTCAGGAGCTTTGTTATACTCAGTGATTTCAAATTCTAAAGAACATTTAATTAGTTAAATGGGGGCTAGGGTGAAGGAGAATTACCCAGTTGTAAAGGTGGCTATCTTTCTCTTCAAACAAAATTTGAGAGCTATTTCATTAAGAAAGAAATCATTAAAAAATTGGATCCTATAGCTATATCTTTTATGCAGCTTCACTGTATGCAATAACAAAGTGACAGCAAGGGGCTGGAAAATGCATCTTTCTTTCCCTGTGCAGCTATTTTATATTCTCTGTCCATGTATCCTCACAGAGAGCCAGGAATGCACTGGACTTTGCATAAATGGTATTGCAGATGATCTACCCATATTTGTCACTTATATTTTAAGACTATGGCTCATCAAGAAATTATTTAAAAATTAAGCTAAATATAGCATAACTCAAGGAAAACTTGTGTTAAAATTAGAAGTTGCATATCATGAGATTAAATCTCTTTTCACTTTGATAGATGCTAATCCATTATTTCTGTATATCAAACTGAAAATACTCATCATGACATTTTCTGACTCTTTCAACAACAACAGGAAAAGTCGTTCAGTAAAAATGCTAAGTGCAGTTAAGTGTTTTAGGGCAGTATTTAGACACAAGGTAGTGGCTAAATAATGTGTTTTGGCTGTCTTTTGCCTGGKCTGACTCAAGAGACCCTTCTGGACTGCTAGGTGGTTGTGTCAGATCAAGAATCAATGAAGGAAGAAACTGGGAGTAGTCTGAGGTTGACATTGCATSGTCCATGCAAAGGTCCCAAAGGAAGATTCCAGTCCCTGTGTCTTCTACACCTGGATTACCTTTGTTTAGAATATTTGCAACTGCTCAAAAAGAAACTGCATTTTCATTTAAAGGTTTAGTGATTTGATTTGCTTTTTATTTTAATTCAATCTCTCTGGTAGGAATATATTTTAATTCCCTAGCAACAAATTTGTTCCAAACTCAATAAATTGTTTCCAGGACTTAACAGAAGCAACTGCTAAAATGAACTTTTCTAGCAGAAGCTGAGCAAGCAAAGAGATGCTGCGGCAAAGCTCCACATTTTTCTTCTGCTATTTCTCTTTAACTTCAGTGCATTGTMACCCAGTCTGCATTGAGTGGTTTAGATTAGAAAAATGTGGTGCAACACATAATTTTTCACAAGCAGATAAATATTCTAATAATAGAATGTACACCCATGGTCTTTATATTTGTATGTGTACATTAGTAAATATAGTGAATTTTTCTTATTAGGATGAACATGCATATCTTTYATTTATTAGTAGTGCTAATATAAAAACTCTGTTAATATATTTCCTTCAAACAAAATATTAATTTTGTTTGAAGGAAATAAAGGAGCTTTATAATAACAGTATCTTTACTAAACCGAAATGAACTGTCATTCAGATTAAAACTAGTAAATGTATTATTTAGGAGATACAGGATAGAACACTAACTTCTCTAGACAAAGGAATGTTGCCTTATAACACAGTACCTCACAGAATGACTAAGTAATTTAATTCCTTCTTGCAAGATCTCTTGGGAGTCACTTTACAGTGTATTTTTACACACTTCCAGATGTCCAAGATTAACTAGTTCACTTGCCCCAAAATTTTAATAAGATAAAATTTGAAAAAGTCAATCTTCAATGAAAAGCTCTATCATCTTGAACTAACTTCTTCCAAGTTAGCCTTCCATAAATGAGAGGAAGTGAAACATCAGCTGTCCATCATGAAACTGACAGCACAGAAATTCAAGTGCATTGGTGGCTTTTCGAGGGCTACACTTGAGTTTTAAGTTACTGCATAAAAGTAATAGTGATTTGCAAGAGCTTATTCCAAAACTGTGCTGTTGTTTCTGATTCAATTGGTGAAGCAAGGCTTATTCTGTTTTTTAAAGCCATTACCACTGCCTGCTTAATGTTTCTTTTGGCAAACATGCTTTTTGTGGTGACACATCGCAATATTTTCATTATCACAATGGTATTGTCCTTCAATTTTAGGATAAAATATGACAAAACATATGCTATGATTGCTGGGTGGTCACAGCACATTGGGACTAATGTATGAGTAATGCGCATAGGGATCTTTTGAAAATGTGGTGTGAGAGACTGAAATGTTAATGGTTAATGGCTTAACCAAATGGACAGTTGCAAAAACAGGGAGTGCTTTGCTGATGATGTGCAAGACAAAAGCCCAGGTGCAGAAGGCATGAGCACCGGAGGATGACCAAGACACTCCAACCTTTGTTTAGCATGATCTGGGTTTTGAGCCAGGTGAGGAAAGGGACTAATAAGCAGCTGATCCTGTGAGAGGGAGTAGTACTTTTTATTATGCAGTCTCCTCCCTTGAGAACAGGCTCAGTTGTAAAACTCCTCCCAGGGAAGGTATTGGGACATTCWCTCACAGGCCTGAGGGTTTTCATTCCTTTTGATGRGGCATAACTGGCTTTATGTGAGAGGCTCACCTGAGAGGCAGCTGTCATGTTTTAGAAGATGTCATAAACCACCAAAGACCTCTGAAGAGCCTCAAAATGTTTTATCAGACACTGTAAAAACTCTGGGGAAGTGTCTGGGAATTCCCACCTGAATCTCAGTGATCATTAACCCACTGAACTTCGTGTTTCATGGGCTTCCCCCACCCGTGAYGTATCAGGATTGCAAGCATCACTTCAACAGATGGACAGCAAAATTGCAACAACCAACTCTTGTCACTGAATTCAGAGGTGGTGGTATTTTTCCTCTCCATTATTTACTTYGTAYTTTCTTATTCTTCTTCTTTCTTCTTTCTATACTTATTTATACTTTCTTTGTCTTTCTTTCTTTTTCTTATTATTTTCTTATTATTACATAAGTGATGTTTTTACTCTTTTTTTATTTCTACAGAAATTACCTATACCTCTTTTCCATTGCAAACAAATTGTTCTAGCATAAGCCCTACATATATACAAATATTTATGAACACCCATTCTCCAGGGTCATTTCACTCTAATCTCCCCAAGGGATCTAGTAACAAGAATCTGAGTTACCTTCTCCTTCAGGGACAGGTCATAACATACTGGTTTACTACTATTTTCTCAGTCCCCTCTCTTCAACTCTACCTAATCTTAATTTATTGCAACTTACTTTTCCAGATATTCCCAGAGTTCCCTTTATTTTAAAAATCAGCCCAAGTATTTTACTTTGCAAACGATCTAAACTTACATTCAGTGATGAAATAAATTACTGAAGAATGTTGAAAGAATTTAGAACTAACTTGAACAACAGAGTTCCACACTTCACATTATATGGTGACAAATCTCACTGAGTACTGAGGTAAAGAACTTCAAAAACATCTGCTAAACATAGACACAGGTAATGATAAACTAATCAAATGCTTTTGTGGATGACTGTCATCCAGCTTTACCTAAGAACAGACGAGCTGTCAAATCAAGGTAGTCATTGTTAGTATTCAGTCAAGAAAGACTCAAGAAAATAGTTCATTTGAATCTCTTTCATATAAATAATATCTTTTCCTGCAAATTATTTTATCTGAATAACACATAAATAGAAATACATCAATCCTGGATTCACCTCTTTCACTGCCATGCAAGTTTTCCTGTCATATTTCTCAAGGAAACTTCAGTCTCCCTTCCCAATATTCAGCAATTTACACAGAAACCCTTACTGTTATTGTTGGTGAAAGGAGAATATGCCACATTAATATATTTATAAAACTTCTTGTGGACTTTTTCCTTAGTGTATGGTGATTTTCAGGTCTGTAGTTCTAGTAGTATGTTTGAAGTAATGYGAAGAACAGTAGTTTTCTTTGCCCTACAGTAGGGAATTAAAAAGTCTACAAATATATGCAAATAAATAWCCCTGTTCTGGGCAAGATTTCAGGCTGTTATACTGCTTGAACTTACCTGATATCAAGGGCACACATCTTTACAAAAGGATGTAAGGCACTGTTGTGTCAGTGTGCGTCTCCTGAAGGGAATGTCTTTGACTGTTTCACTGAAAGTGTTAGGCACACAATGCAAAAGTAGGGGGGGAACACTAAAACCAAGCTACAGCACCTTACTGATTTGCATTCAATAGAGGAATKTATTACATTTTCCTTTGGAGCTTTTTTTACATTTTTTCTTCTTTTAAAGAGAAATGCACAAATAAGGATTCTTAAAAATAATAAAATCCCCCATATTGAAATGGAATCCCAATGAACTGTATTTAATATAGCTGGTCAGATATTTTTGCAAGACTTAATAAAAWCAGACTTTTCTTACTTCATGGCCACACAGCACCTGATTTTACTAGAACCATMATGCTACAACACTCAAAATAATAAACCAATGTGAAAAAACTCATTGCAAATAGGTTTATCCTCTAGTCTGTAAGTTTGTGTTGGAAGAGAGATAATTACGCCTGTTGAAACTCTACTTCTGCTCAGGAGTAAGTTGGGTTACTGTGTGTTCTTTAGCTTGGCTGCCCAAATGCCTAAGTCTACAACTTTAATGGTAATATTCTTTATACACATGAAATCTCTCTATGGTGAATTCTTTTTTTTCCTTTGTAACTTATGACTTCTGAAAGATGTGAAATGATTTAATCAAATAGATAGAAGGAAAGATAGGGGAAAAATCTGATAAGCATGAAATCCAATGTAAGATGTAATTTTCCACCAATTTAGTATCTACGTTCAAAAGATATTGTCGGGTAGAGGTTGGGGTTGAAAATAATTAGTTTTTGTTTTCTGTTGTTTGCAGGGTGAATTGGGACACAGTCTGAACAAATGATGTGTCTTGTAAAACTGTATTAAAGCAATATCTAGAAGAAAATTGTGGAATAGCAAAACATTTTGCTATTGGTACCCAGGTCTCAGGAATTCACAGCTGAAAATATTAATGATTTTTGCATTAGTCTTAACTCCAGGAGATAAAGTCCTTCATCATTCATCTCAGTCTTGACTGAGAAATGAAATGGCAATCTGTGACTTCTGAAATCATATATTAATGAGATTTTATATATCTTTCTTTTGAGAAAAAACTTTTATTTCAGTTTTGTTATTTTTCTCTCTAAGATATGCAAACCAGCTGTTAATCATTATAGGACATTTGTGAAAAAATGTGTAAGTCATTATCAGTTCTCTTTATTTTTCCTTTTAATGGAGAAACTGGTCTTGTGTAGTCTTTGGCTAGTGTCACAGCAAACAGAGTGAAATAAATAAGAATAAGTGGTATTACCAGGACAGAGAAATTTATATCCTTTGMGTTATGCAAGCAATGGAATAATTTTATTTTGTTTAAAGAAAAACATATTTCTCTCTGTTAATTTTTATAATTTCAGAAGCATATACAGAACGCTTTTCATCCTTGTCCTTGTTCTTCTATTCAAAAAGCAGTTTTCATTTTAAAGAGAAGGGTCTTAAATTAAAGGCAGCCTCAAAATATTGTYGGTCTGCCTCCTGCTGCTGACCAAGAAAGGTAGATGTGAGGCACCATATGTGGTAGGGAAAATTCTGCATTATGGCTGGATTGGAGGAGCAGCAGTGACAGGGACAGTATCAGAACACTGAGTATTACTGTTGCTATTTTATTGCTTTGTGTTTGTCTCTTGATGTTTGCCTAGTGCTGAAAGAAGATAGGGACAATTGAAGTGACGTGACCTATCACCTCATATGTGCTGTGACAGTTCTCTCTGTGTGCTGTGGACCCAATTGCTCCCTGGGTAGTAGAACATAATTTCAATTGATTTTGCTGGGAGTTGAACTGAGGCAAGTAAGGGCAAAATTTTGTATTTTGGCAGCCCCAGTTCTGTACTTGAACATTGCAAAGGCAAATAAGGGTCTGTGTGATTCCATTCCTTCTGAGTAAACTACTGTTTGAAAAA
The DNA here is from genome assembly GCA_014549065.1 of Cardinalis cardinalis. Lineage (NCBI taxonomy): Eukaryota > Metazoa > Chordata > Aves > Passeriformes > Cardinalidae > Cardinalis > Cardinalis cardinalis. Next base: position 6,581,847 of record JACDOX010000031.1, read on the forward strand.
GATTAAAAAAMCAGAAACTTGCTGCAATGTCATTATCAGTTTGAAGCCCCAGCTTGTGTCACTGTAAAAAGAAGGGGAACATAAGCCAAGTTTTTGAAAATGTCAAGAATTATCTCTGCTTTGTCAGATTTGAGAGTGGCATCATGGGGCTTAATTAGACATCGTGTAATAGAAAATGCAGGGGTGTTAGTCAGTAGTGAGTGTCTTTCACAGAGATATAAACATTCATGCTGCTACATTATTCGACATCTTTCCAGTGAGCTTCTGAATGACCTAAAATATAAAGAAAGATTATTCTGCTATGAAATGTCAGGCTCATGCTCAGGTATAATTTCTTCCCCATTTGTTTCAAACAGATCTCTCCAAATATACTTAAAAATCAACTACAATGATTAGGATTTTGAAATATTAAACCAGTGTTTCTATAATAAGTTTTTTTTGTTATTAGAAAACTTAAAAATACACTCTAATTGCATTTTTTTTTTCCTTTGTGAGGCTTTAAATTTGTAGGAAGTTGAAAGTATTGCATTCACAGAATTCAGCTGTGCTTTCCTAAAAGTGTATGTGCATGAACTTCAAAAAAGTCCTGATTTAATTAAATACAAAGGTTTTTCAGTCCCTTGAGTTTTGGAAATGTTTTTGTAGAAAGTTATATTTAGAGAAATGTCATCTCTGAAAATTATAGGAAATACKATATTTTAGAAAGTCAGCAAATCCAAGATAAGCACTGGTACCAGTTTTTTATGCATAATTTCAGATTTTTTTTTCCTCAGCCAAATTATTAGAGCTTTAGGTCATACCAGATGACTGAAATTTAAATAATTCCAAAGGAGACATGCATACCTAAACATATTCTATTATTTGGCTGTAAATAGAAGGTAACAAGAGATGTTTGCAAAATGCCATCTCTGATTCATGCTWATAGWGCATTTTCCTTCCTGTGATGCTTGAATGCATACTAAACAGTGATAGAATGGACAGATCAATGCATAGTGAGTGAACTGTTAATATTTTCACAATTATCATAGAAATAATAATTTTTAAGTATAGAAATAATAATTAAAAAAATAAAAGGTGGAATTATATTGATATAAAACTGTGATGCGAAAGAAACCTTTCATAGTACTTGAAAATCTCTATCCCCTTGCATTGATTTACAGAATGATGCCTGTTTTTCTGTGTATTAGCAGTTGCTATTTTCCTTCAGAAATTTCAGGTACTCTTTGTTCAGTTTATGAGATTTTTTTTTCTTAGTTATGCTGCTCAAGTCTGATACMACACTTTTTTGTTTACCATGTTGGTGTCATAAAAATATCTTGTATCCTCACTGATATCAAGGGACTAGAACRGTCTTAATAGAGTATAGATGTCAGACAAAAGGGTGGATGCCTTGAGGCCTTCCTTTATGTTTGATCAGTCTGCCAATGTCCCAGGAAAGCTGGGACCCTTGTGCTTGACCAGTCTGTCAGTCTCCCATAATGGGGACTCACCAGACAGTCTGCTGGATCAGAGGGTTGTTTAAGGACATGAACCAATAGCATATCAGAGTTGAATCCTTTATTACAGGTTAGAGAGACCCCTGTCCTGGATATCTCCATTTTTGTCAACTATGTTATCCACTGTTGGACAACAGTGCCCTTGAAGAGCTAACTAATCACTTTAGGGAGCAACAAACTTTCATTAACAAACATACTGATAACAGAAAATTGTGACAGATTAAGGCTCAAAGATTGCCGGTTGTAGTAACTGACTGCAAAAATGAATTTGGAGCAATGTAGAGACAAGCTCAAATCACCAGGACAAACTAGCTTACAGTAATAATTTAGTGCATTTAAAGTTCTTTCCAATAGCTGTTCCCATGGAGTAGAAGTTTTAGCCCATTGACTGATCCCAGAAGTTATGATGGAGTCTTCACTRACTTCTCCCCATTCCTAACTCACTTTTATACTGTGTCTTTACATTTAGGTAGAACTTGAGCGATTCTAGTCATACATGCTTTTGTTACTGATTGGTGCAAAATTCTCTTGTTTTGCTGTTAAAGATTTAGGCAATAAAATCTGGAGCATTTGCTCAGTGAGGGGTGGTCATACCTTGGGGGTAGGTAACTTTGTTATGGAGGTGTGTGTTAATATTACAATGAGATTCTAATGAACCAAGTTCATCCAAGGGGATCAATTTCACCACAGTCACCGGTTCAACAGGGAGCCATCTTCTCCTCTCACCCTTGGTTAACAGCTACCAAGAGGTTTATCCACTACATGATGCTCTCAATCTCCCATCCCTGCGAGGATTACTACAGATCCTGGCCATGGTGTCTTCACTCCACTCCTGCCTCCCTGTCATCCTTCCCTGTCATCCCATGCTAAAGATGCAGGCTATTTTGTTTGGGGAACTACATTTGTACAGATTCTGTGCAGGCCAGCTGCATTCCATCTAGGAAATAACAACTGCATTTCACCCTATTATTTTTTGTACTGCTATAACTTCTGTTAGAATGGGACTGTAACTTAGAGTTTTCTCAATCTTATTGCTAGCTGTCTTCTTACAGTATTGTTCTTGAGATTGATTAGAGAATGAGTAAATCTTTTCCCCTGGGCTTGCATATATGCATACTGCATCACTTCCCTTGATGTATGGATATATAAATGGTAGAAATATAGAAATTTATAATGATGGATACCATTTCAACTCCATAGAAAAATGCATGACGATGCCTACTTCTGGATTAGTAAACACAAAATTGTTACTTCAGAGAATCTGGAAAACTACAGTTTAAACCTTGTTTTATTATCTTAGACCTATCCAACAGAGAATGCAGTCATGCATTAATTATGGAAATATTTTTACTAATGTAACATCCTGTCACATTTTGCCATCAAAACAGCAAGAACTTAGCTGAATCCATTCAAAGTAGTTTAACATAAATTTCATTTGGTTTTATTTCCTGTTTTGAAATTACAGAGATTTACTTTAGCCTAGTTAGAGTTTTTCTATGAGAAAAATGGAAAAAGCACCATCACTCCTACGTGCACAAGTTTTCCTTTTGCTGGCACATTCGTGGGAATATCTGTTCAGTGATTCTATCTGTAATTGTTTACACCTTTTACACATCTGGTGCATGTGGAGAAATCCCTAGCTCTTATCTTAGAGATAAATTATGCTTTTAAAAATAAATATGTCATCTTAGTGTTTTCTTTTACTAGGGTTGGAAAAAACAAGAGCAAAACAAAATCAATTTAAAAAACACACACAAAATAAAATAAACCGAAAACAAATTAAACAAAACAAACCAAAAAACAAACAAACAAAAACAAAAAAAAAACCCAAAAGAAAACCAAAACCCCCAGCCAAACAAACCTGAATGTCTTTAACAATGAACTTCGTAACAACTGCCTTTTTTCAACAATTTTCCAAATAATGTGCTACATTGTAACCTGTCACATTAAATTATATCCATCATGTACCACTATAACACCTGACTTGACATCAAGGGATGTGAAGGCACGTGTTGTACATGAAGAGAGGAAAAGAGTTTTATAAATGCAGAGGAGACATTTGTGTGTTTGTGCATGTTTACTTATCTCATAATTAACATGCAGAAGTCACATTTTGCTCACATTAAGTGTTTGACTTCAACCACCTGTACCAAAAACATTTTGAGTACAGAAGAAAGCTGCGTCCTTAGCTTACCCTGCCACCCTAAAACACATTGCTGTGTCTGTTATGTAACATCAGTCATCCAAAGAATTGTCTGTTAACATTTGGGTGATGTAAAGGTATTTTAATTCTGGAGGGAAAAAAAACTGGAGGGAAAAAAAAAAAAGGGGACTCTTTTTCCCCCACTTTATATCATCTAGGCTTCTTGTATGTGTGTGTGCACTTAAAAACTGGGTGGTTTTTCAGCCACAAACAAAGCTTGTGAGTCTTAGAACTACTTTTAATTTATTTGCCGTCTCCATTGTTTGTTATAATGCTATACTATTTGTAATAGTAGATTAGCAGAATAATTTTTGTACAAAGGATTCAAAACTCCAAAAGTCAGCTAGCTCATTGCTTCAAAACAGTGTTAAATTCAGCATTTGATCTGGTAATAGGACCTTGTACTTTTTTTTTTCATGTGTAAGTATTGTATTACCATAGTTGGCAACTGTAATGAAGATCATGTAACAATATCCAAATTTTTAATTTTATAATGGGCCCTTTCTCTTTTTTCTAACATAGGAGCTTTTATTTTTTTTTTTTTGCAACATCAGCAAAATGGTAGGCTTAAGCAAATAATGTATTAATCACATGGACAATGAAATTATTAAGAAAACTGCACATGAAAGTAATGTGTTGTCAAAAAGTAACTGCTTGGTTTATGTGCAATGACTAAAAAAGGCCGCTTTTCTGTTAATGTCAACTTTGGATCTAATTGATACTGATTCTGGTTTTGTTCCTAGGATTCTATTGTTGAGGATCTCTTGAGAACTGTTCCCAATCATTGGTAAGGCTGAATCAAAGCACCTCAGAAAGCCAGCCAAAGGCTTTTATTTAAGCAGTGCAGGACATAGAGTCCCTGCTTTACTTAAAATGCAGGTTACATGGCCAGATAGCTTCAGCATCAATTTTAGTATTTATTCCTACTAATCCATAGGAAACATCGTTCATCTTTTCATCTCTGTTTTCTGCGTTACAGAACTATGGATTGGAAGACTTCTCAGGAGGTTATGTAGTTCAGCCTCTCCACTGTAGCCAAGGAGCAGGACTCTTGAATTGTGGCCATCTTAGATTACCCGTGGTTTTCCATAACTGAYTCTTGAAAATCTCCAAAGATGGAGATTTTGCAGCCTCTCTGTGTGATCTGATTCAGTGCTGTACAAAAGCTTTTCCTAATGCTGAGTAGACGTCAAAAGTCACAACTGGTAGCAGTTCCTCCTTGTTTTACAATTTGTCATTACCGAGAGTTTCACAATTGTGGTTAGTGATGTCCAAGTAGTTTTAGGCTTATTCTCTCCTCTTAACCTGCTTTTCAATAGACTGAAAAAGCCAGTTCTCAATTTGCTCCATCAGGCAGGAATCTCACTATCTTGCTTGTCTACCACTGAACTCTTGACAGTTTCCTAGCATCTCCCTTGAACTAAGACACAAAATTGAGCACGTATTCCAAGTGCAGCCTTACTGGGTTTGAGTTCAAAATAATAATTTACCTCAACCAGCTGACCACATCTTTTCTAATGCAGTCCTGTGTGGGATTTGTTTGCCACAGTTTGATCCTACTTGACCTGTTGTTCACTGTATCAGCCAAATAATTTTCAGGCTGGCTGGTACTGAGCCAGTTGCTTCCCCATCTGTATCAGCACATGGGTTTATTCTGTCCCAGGTACATAGTTCTGCACTTTGCCAAACTTCATGAGATTTCAGTTAGCCAAATCCTCAGTCTTGCAGTCTGTCATATCAGCAAGCTCTTTTAATGTCCTCTGAATCCCATCCAGTCTCATGTATTAAGGCTACATTTGTGAGCTCTAGCATACATATAAAAACCTGAGGACAAATGTAAACACAAAGTAAGGGTTTCAGAGTGTGAGTAATACCTCTGCTTTTCTCATCAATAGGCAATATCTTTTCACTTGCCTAGGCCTCACAGATTCCTCCTGTGAGCTACCATCTCAAATTTTATGGTTTGATCCTCATCTGGTATTCATGAATAAAACAGGTCCAGGCAATACTAGTTTCATATATGAACCACTAGGAAAGTTTCATTCTTCATGGATAATGCAAACCCCAAAACTGACCGAAGCATATATGTGTGTTTGTTGGTATGTATTTMTTTTTAAAATTTTTTTTCAGTTTCTCTTTACTTTCTTTCCACAAGTGCTATGGACTTTCCTTGTTGAAAATCCAAAGACAAAACTCTTTCATTAAATAGTTTTGACTAGCCACGAATTCCAAAATGTGGAGAGAGMAGACACAGACAGTCTGGAAATGCTATCAGATTTATTAATTTTTAAGCATAGTATGAGAATTGAATCAGTAAAAATACTGCTGCTTCAGAAAAAGAAAATAAGTACATAATACAAAATAATACATAGTTTTCTGTGAAGAGGAAAGATTGCTGAAATCCTTTTTGATTTGTATTTGTGGTATATATAACAATGACAGTCATTATCAAATTCTAAAATACACAGTGTATTTTCTTAGTATAACATGAAGAGTCAAAATATTACAAATAACTAGTAAAAAATATATTAAGGCATCCCTAAAAAATGTTGAGTTCATATAYTAACTTTCTATTGATACCAGTTATGACACAGTATCCCTGAAAAATGCACATATGAGCCTCATAATTAGTAATTCAGTAAATTGAGTTTATTCATAATTAAATAAACTAATCTGTATTTTTGATGCATCACAGATTATGCAGTTATGTAGATACATTTTCTCCTAAGGAACCAATTCCTTGTTTGCTTATTATCACTTTATCTCTATTTCATATAATATGAAATATTTCCTATCTGTAACAGCCCATCCTTTTGTGAGACTTTTTGGTTTTTTTGTTGTTCCTTTATTAACCTCAAATAACCTTAAATAAATTCATGAGGAAAAGAAGAATGGCAGGACTAAGCAGAATTTTCTTCTCAGTGAAACCAGATTTTTACTTATGTTGCACTATTTTTATCCTTCTAGAAATTTGGCTTGGTAAAGTTCTGTTAGCAAGACAGATACAAAATTTTAATGCCAGGTCTGATTAGAATTGTTGTGAGTTAATGAATTTTCATATAATATTTTGAAAATTTCTGATACACATATTATGTGCAATTTTCACTTACTGCCTGATAACTTTAGTGATTTAGAGGAATGTGTCGGTGTTCATACAATTTGACGTACAATTGATTTTTCCATCCCCTCGTTCTATTCCCTTAGGAAAAGCATTATGTAAAATGAGAAAATAGAAATGGTTTTGTTTGTTTTTTATTTTTTCCCCTCAAAATTCAGTCATATAAATTGTTTATAGCACTTCATAAATAAAAAGTTCTTGACATGTGAATTGACTCTTTCTATGGCTTATATGCAGGAATGCATATTCAGGGTAAGCCACCAATATGATACACTGGGAATTGAGTGTTGAATAAATAATTAAATGCACCACCCAACAATCAGTGACTTTTCTCCTATTTGTGTACTGCCTAAAAAAGAGACCATTTCAAGTATCATCCTGTTATGGCATTTTCCTTGGGCTTTGCATTTTTCCTAATGAGAATTGTGATGGCCATCTCTGAATTGTTCTCCGTCTAAATGTTTTTCTCTTTATCATGTGGTGAAAAAACTAAAAAAGTAAGCATTATTGTTTTGAGAAAAACAGAGCATTACCATATATTTGAAAGACTTTCACTACCTATCAAATACTTTGACAGTATGGGATCATAACTGAGGGAATGTTCTGATAACTCAAAAATAGTCCATTATCAATAAATTGGGTTCACTTTCAAATGTTGCTAATGTCCTTATAACACAGCAATTGCTATTTCTCATATGGGTTGTTAAAAGAACTAATATATATTATATTATACATATAATACATATACAATTATATATATATACATATATATAATTAAACATATACATATATAATTAAATATATACATATACAATTATACACAGTGGAGTGAAATATTGTCACAGTTCAAATATTCAATAAAACATGATGCAAAGAAAAAAGTAATGTTTTTTGGTTTGGTTTTTTTTTGGGGGAATCTGCAGCAATGAGACTGAGTTAAGGTTTTGCATTTGGTCTTTTCACCTTTATTTTGAATATCCTTATTAATAGTGTGAAAATTCAGAAAGTTATGTGGTAGGTATATTTGTAGATGACTTATTTAACTTCAATGAGATATTAATTCAGGATCAGAGAAATTGGWGGGAGGGTATTAGGTAACCAAGGTAGCTGAAACAAATGGTAAATGAAACACAATACACTAAAATTGTGGGGCAAAATAGCTTAGACTTGAAGTCAATAATATAATTTCTTTATGTAATATATATCAACTTAAAAAATCCACAAATGTATTTCTGTAATTTCTAGTGGTACAGAACTTAAGGAGCATGTCAGCTTAACATATTGATGTATTAAAACAAAAAGGCAAGTTTTAATATGCATAAGGAAAGGGAAAACAAAGAATAGAAAAGCTTTCATAATGCTTTAAACACCTCTTCTTGAATGCTGTGTAATACTGTSTGTCCTGTATCCTAAAGGATATCAGAGAACAAAAAGAGGTTAAACTATATGTAATGCAATAATGATATTTGTAAAAAAGTTGTGTTAAAAAAAAACAAAAACTGCTGCAAAAGAAAAGAGGAATTAGGAACATTAAAATTGTAGGRTTTTTTCTGATTTAAGTTATGATCACTTATTTTCACATACCAAACTCTACATGACTTCGAACAAAAGGAAATAAGGACAGTAAATTGAAATTAAATGTTATGGAATCCAGAAATACTTTGAAGTTCACAGTTGTTTTATATATGTACATGTAAATAGTTTATGCAGCTCATAAAAGCAGGACATGATTTAGGTCAAAGATTAGGGAGGTTTTTTAAAAAAGGAATAGTAATGTTGACAATATATTTAATTCCTTTTAACAAATTATAAGCCGTATTTTTTAAATGAGAATTTCAATCTAAAGGTTAAAGTATGCTCTCTTTTAGATTGAATAACCCTAGATCTGCCTGTTGTAGGTTTCTTATATCGTCCTCTGTCAGAGACAGGATATTGAACTAAATAACTCTTGGGCATATTCCAAAGTATCAGTTCTCTCTTTTGCTCAGYGCACCATGTGTTTATAGTAAAGCTCTATTAATACCAAACTAAATGCAGGTTCCCTGTAGTGATGCACAGTCCTTATTTCCAAAATTGAGAAGGGAAAAAGAGCTGGGAATGAAGCCAAGGACATTACTGATGAAAGGAAATAGGTGATAGAAGAAATTACGTAGATGGTAGATATGTAGAATTTATCACTATAAGCCCAGGCAGGAGAGCAGTATGGGAGGTTCAATTTTGATTTGCCTTGATCTGGTCTTCAGCTTAAATACTTAATAACAAAAGTACAACTCTCTGAGTTTTGAGTCATATTTACTTCCTTCTATGTGGAAAAGAGAAGGTACTATGTTCAAGATTCAGATTGTGAAAACTTTAGGAAAAAAGCTAATTCCTGGCCCAAAATTCATTTAGTTGTACATGTCACAAGTATTTTCCATTGAATGAAAAGTAGCTTGTTTGAACTCTTCTTATTCTAAGTAGTTTTGCAAAAGTCAGTCCCCAAAGTCACACTGTTCAGCAGGTAGAATTTATCATCCTTAAATTGTTCTTCTGTCTGATACATTGGATAGACTTATGTGCATTTCACATATTTTCAGAACATACTGTATTAGCAGCTTTATAGTTCAGACTGTTAAAGGCCTTTGTTTTTCAGGGTCTGGCACAAACTCAGAGTCTCAAATACATTCATGCACATTTCTAATCAACCACTCTAATTACATTGCCAACAGCTGCCATTGAATTCGGTGTCCTCTGAATTTTAATTTTCATACTTGTTCTGCTGTAAGCTTTCTGGTCAGTATCAAGGTAAACAATTAGGAGATTATCTGCCTGTTACCCAGCCATCAGCATGTGCTGAAGAGACACTGTCTTCATAACAAGAGAATAGCTTCATCCTTCATGCACAGTTAAGAGCTCGCAGCTGACTTGACTGCATTTGAGGTTCAGTGGATAAAGAGTCCATTAAATCATTAAATTTCTTTCTGGGTATAAGTTTTTTTTTAATAACATGATTACAAGGACCAATGGCCAAGAATATCTGTCCTATTGTGGCTATCCCAAAACTGAAACAAATCTCTGCCAGAAGTTTCTAGATAGAGTCTTCCAATTTCATAGCAGGCCTAAGGCCAAGATATGCATTTCCACATTTTTTTTTCTAGGACCTTTTGTTGTTTTAAACCATCTCCAATTATTTAATTATAAATAAATTTTTCTTTTCCTAGGCAAAGTATTTGGGTTCTCCAAAGTGCTAAGACAAGCGTCTTTGAYAGAAAATTGCTAGGCCTGAAACTAACAAAAATGTTACTGAGTGTAACATGTATAATTTGTTCCATTACACATGCATTGTACAACATTATAATTTACATTGTACAACATAAAAATTTGTTCTATTAAAAAAAAAGAGTTAYCTGAGCTTAGTACCAGCATCTTCTCCCTGTTCTTCATGTCCCTTAGCTTCATCATTCAGAAAATTCTGTATGTAACCAGTAAATTAGCATATATTCCTATTTTCCTTAAAGATTTAAAATTCCATATTATTCACCAGGCTACCTAGTAGTTTACCAGCATATCTGGATAATTTTTACACCAAATGTACTGCAAATTATTCTAAAGCAAATTCTGTCCATTTTGTGAAGTCTGACTTAATCCTTAGCCGTCTTCATTTTATGCTGGGCCACAATGACCTCAGTTCTCTTCTCTAGGATTTGATGTGTCATAAAAGCACTCAATTCACAAGAAACTTGATGTCATGGCTTTATTAGTTTTTACCTTGTAAAAGTTCATGTTTTCTGGTGCCTTCAGAAAGGGAACCCTCCCCTTCATATATGTTTTTGTGAAGTTCTGATTATTTTTTTCAAGACTTTTAAGGACAAGGTAATTTTCTATTCATTATGGTATGGAAGACAGAGGATCTGAGAAGAAGATGAAAAACTTTCTACTGTTCCCCTACCTTGTATCACAAGACATTTTTTTCCTCAGTTCTTTCATTCTTACAGATGCTCTTTTTAATTATTATTTGTTTGATTGACTACCCTTCTAATTGAAAGAGGAAGGAAAAAATACATTACACTGAGATTCTGTCATCCATGTGATATAACTGACTGCTAGGCAAAGTTTAGGAAATAGAACTCTTTTTGTTTTTAAAGGGAAGAAAAGATAGCCCTTTAATGCTAAATACRAAGATTTAATAAAAACAAATGCAAAAGAAAATGTTTTGAATTTGGGAGGTACTTGAAGGTCTTAGATCTCCATTATGGAAAAAAATTAGGGAAGTATAGATTTAAGAAATAAGTTATTTAAATYAATGTTTGACATACTCAATACTTCCATTTTTAAATGAATAATTTCTGTTAAAAAACAGTGAGCAGAACACAAAAACTTGAAATACACTRACATGCCCAGTACAATACATGGCACTTCTTGAGAACTATGATTATTGACTTTGAATTTTACCAATGCAAATAATGTAATAGGCAGCACTGAAATACTATCACCAAATTATGAGCTCACACACCTCACCAATTCCAGGAGAACCTCTAATGTTGACTTTAGTAAATAAAGTCATGACATCATTCATACATACATAGAACCCCCCCTGGTTTTGTCCAGAATCTTATTGATGAAGCTGTGGAAGCTACCTGCTAAGAAAAAGTTATATAGCTGAGCCTTTAACTTAATAAATGGTGCACAATAATCTAGGTTGCCAGACATCTATAACCAAAGATTCATTAAGTCCAGCTAATTAAATAAAAACAGTAAGCCAAATAATAAAGATGAGAGTCATGACCTGTAACAACCTCAAGTCCTTTCTATGACACAGAATTAATCTTTAATCATGCCTAATGGCTGCCTGCATATTTAATGCCTGCTACTGTTACTATCCTGCCCAAAGGGAATCTTCAGTTTCTTTCCTTCTTTCCTTAGTTCTTTTGGGAATATGTGTTAATTACTCTTATAGAGAAACAATAGTGCAGATTTTCTGAGCTTATCCTTTTTTCTCTTCTTTTTTTTTTTTTTTTTTTTNTTTTGTCCAATCATAACTCTTGGAAGTGTAAGTGCACATAAACTTTTAGTTGTGTCCTCAGTGGGATCACATTTAGGAATAACCCCAAGAGTTCCAACAGCATAAGTTGCATTAAATTTGGGAGAATGAAAGCGACAGTTTGATACATGTTTCAGGTCAAATTGAATTTCTTGCTGAAATGTCTAAGTTGGCAAAAATGGCACAGCATATCAAATGTGCTTTGATACTCTAACAGATGCTTTTTAATAATCTTAGGGGAAATTAAGAATTTTGTTGCCAATCTTGTTTTCTCCTTCTCTGAGCAGGAAGAGCTTAACCATCAGTTTTTACATTCATTTTTACATTTATTCAGTTCTTTGATTATGCTTAGCTTTAGAAGGGAGAAAGGTGTTTCTCTTAGAGTTGTAGATCTCTATTAAGGAGAATATGCCCTGTCAGATTTTCATAGGCTTTCCCACWGTCAGTGAAATTTGTATTCTAAGTTCACAGAACACTTCTCCTCTTCACTGCTGCAGAGAAAGATATGTATCATGAACATAGTTTAACTAGACTTCGGCCATTCCAGGGTAACATACATTTAAAGAAACTGTGATATAGGTGTCCTTTAGTGCAATCATTGCCACCTTTTGAAGGGCTGCTATTTTCAAGAAAGAAAAGTGCTAGGGAGCTGGCAAAAGAGGTTATTTTTTTTTTTTTTCCTAAGACAAACCTTTTTTGGAGAAGGAACTTCTACGCTACTTTCAGTTACCAGAAAAAGAATCCCAAACAAACCAAACTTCTGAATGACCATTGCCAAGCACCTGCGGCCATTAATCTTCTACTGTATCCTTCTGCTTATGTTATTTGCCATTCAGATATTTAGATATTTATCTTCAGTTCAGTCTCTACAGGAACCTTTATTTATCTGTCTGAAATCAGTTAAGCATACTTTTTATGTGTGGTGGTGCTTTTTTCTTCTGAGTCTGGCAGCAAGAAGGCACTTCAACAATAAATAAATTCCATTATCATCTAATTCTGTAAATCATTGAAGTATGTGCTTAGTGTTCTGTGTCTTGTGGACTTCACATATCAGATATCCAGCCAATGCAAATTAGCATAATTTCCCTCATATAACTAAAGTCACTTTGATTTACACCAGCTTTAGAATTGATTTAGCCTCAGTATCGAGAGCTGCAGGTGGTTCCTGAAGAGACTTACATTTAATACTTATAAAGCATGAGAGTTCAGTACTCTTTGATCGAGTTCTTTTAGATACTGCATGTGTGAATAGCTAAAGTTTATAACAAATTTACTTATTTGAAGACAATTGATGTTACACAGGAATTCCAATTTGGAGTGATACAAAATATGCTGAAAACACAACATGAATGTAATTTATGCTTAGCAGAATATAGCAATTGCAATATATAATTCAATAACAATGCCAATGTAGTTCTCATTATCAGTCTCAATAATACACTCAGTGAAGTGATGATTATAGCTTGTGTAAACTCGTTTTTAATTTTTTCCTCTATTTTCAAGTTTTCATTTATCTTCAGATATAGGAAAGTGAAGAACTTGCGCCAGTTAACCTTCAAATTCAGCAGCTTCCTAGTTTTTATATTTAGGTAATTTCCCAAGTCATTATATTAATGGTCATAGGTTATTTAAATCTAGAAAGAAAAGTCTATTTTCTTACTTTTATAGGACAGAAACATGAGGCTGTGTCTCTGCCCATTACAGAAAGACTGCAAAAGCACAACACCAGCAAAGAGTTAAACACAGATATGCATGATGAAACTAAAACAGATTAAAAAATCTGCACATCATTTTGTATACAAAAATAAAAAATATGATCAAAGCATCCCCTTTCATTGTTTTAGAGCACTTACTGCTTTATCTGAGTGACTTTTAGCCCCCCATTCTTTCAGGCAGTGGGCATAAATTGCAGATTTTATGAGCAAGCACCTGATGTTTATGAGGAAAGGCAAAACATCCCAGTGATCCAGCAAAAATCCAGGGATTGCACTGTTATTTTTGGGTGAATATATAAATATTTTTGTACCTCTGGACTGAAAGATACTCTTACAAAAGACAAGAATCTTTAAGTAGTAAAGGTGAGTTATGGCGTCAAAACATATGGGATGTGATGCGAGTCCTTAGCATGATCCTGTCATTCAGAGATTACTCACTCACGCAAGGTGGAAAAGTAAAGTCTTCCATGGTTGAATTTGTCTAAATTCAGGTTCAAGCCAGTTGATGATTTTTTTTCAGACTGGAAGACGGATGCTTATTGCTATCTGACCTCTCACTCTGGATGTCCAAGTGCTCACAGTGGCCAAGTCACACACTCGGTATTTGCGTAGATAAGAACTGACCTTGTTCCTGTTTTTTCTTGCTATTTACTGAAGCATGCCTCACTGGCTGAGATTTTATGATTTCAACCAGTGCCAACTCTGTAAATTTTAAAATATTTTGTCTGCTCATAGCACTGAGAGCAATTATTTGTGTAGTTTCCCAAGTACTTGTTGGGGTACCAAATATCTTATCTCCCTGGACATGGAGCAGTTGGAGCTCTGCATGGAGACTATCAGGGCAGAGTCTGTCAGCATTCATCCTATTGCCTCAGCCAGGGGCAGGGCAGCCAGGGAGCACATCCATAGGGATGGGAACAGGCTGAGGCCTGGCTGTGGGTCAACAGACTCAGCAGTGCCTGTGATGGGGCAGGGCAGGATGGTAGGGAGCTGAGGCCAGCCCTACTCTGGAGTTGATGGAGCAGGGTCTGATGTCCACAGGGGACTGACATGGGGTCCTGGGCAGGGTACAGGGAGGTCCTTGGGGGCCTGGGCAAAATGAATCCTGTGAATAGTCAGGGCTCTCACAATCCTTTTTTCTAAGCCACTGCTTTCCTACGCATCTGATTTTTAATGTTAATTGTTAATTCCTAGACATGTAAGCTTTTACTTGCTCAATTAAAATACAACTTGTTCAATACAGCCTTTGGTATCAATGGTCCACATCATTCTGTAAAAATATTGTGTCCTTAGTATTTATTACTCCATTAGTCTTTGTATCATCTGTAACCTCACTATTAAAAAAAAAGCTAATTACTCAGTAAAATACTAGTAAAATGTATAGAAATTGTATTGGATTTACAAACCCTCTCAGCAGGACCACAATAAGTGCTGAGTTAGTAAGCCAGCACTAGCACATAGAGAAGTAGTTAGAGAAAAGAAAACCTTTYTCCTTCCTTTAATGTTTCCAGTAAGATATTGTGCTGTGTTCACAGGGAGTGGAGTRGTTTGGCCACAGATTCTTCTGACAGCTTTTGGAGCCTTTAAGGACATGGGACCCATTGTCTTAAATGGAGATTGAAAGTAAGGTGCTCAGTAACTGTAGTGCTGGGTAGTGCCAATGCATGGCTGTGTTTGGAGGCAGTGCAGTGTGCAAAACCAGAGAGCTTGTGGGAGTGGTAAAGAGATGATGATGATGATGATGATGAAACAGTGTCAAGGACCTCGCTCTGCAAATTTACAGTTCTGGATGATTGCTTGCAAGGTCAAATTGTGACATGTTTTAACCATTCTGTATAATGATATAGCAGAATTTATATTTTAAATCATTAGCTAGAAAATTTTATAATCTGTTATTTTGTGAACTCCTCTGTCACATGCCTAGCACCTGCTCACTGCAAGTCGTTCTTGTTTCCAGCACTTTGCAAAATCTATAAGGGTTTTGAAGGATGATAGGATTTCCTTTTTTCAGTTTTTTTAAGYTATTAAAGCTTCTTAAACTACTGGCCTTATTGATAAGAAGTCCTGCTGTCACATGTTTTTGGCTTTTCTAAATCAAATAGAACACACAGAGATGAGCTGTACTGGGGGACTGAAAGAAMAGTTAGTCTTGTGAACTGAAATGTCTGCTATGAAAATATGAGTATCTTCAAGACACAATAAAGTGCTAGCAATAGTGGAGCATTAAAATGCATGTGAATTTATATAACTGTTTGCCTCTGTCTTTTTCTCTTCTGTTTCTTTGAAGGGAGATAAAAATGTAAGCACATAAAAGT
The DNA here is from genome assembly GCA_014549065.1 of Cardinalis cardinalis. Taxonomy (NCBI): domain Eukaryota; kingdom Metazoa; phylum Chordata; class Aves; order Passeriformes; family Cardinalidae; genus Cardinalis; species Cardinalis cardinalis. The sequence continues at coordinate 6,597,714 of JACDOX010000031.1, forward strand.
GGGCTAAATTAATGAAAACCATGCAGAGTAGAATATCTGCATTTCTACTCACATGTCATTGGGATGGAAAGCTTTATTTAAGTACACCTTTGTCTCTTACCTAGACAAGTAGGATAAGTCTAATGAGTGTGAGCAGACATTGCTTGTATCTGTATAAACCCTATCAGTGCCTTTTGTCAGGCAGAAAAATTATGATAAAAAGGAAAGAAGATTAGCCGTTGACAGTGACAATTCTCTATAAAAGACTTAATAGTCATTGATGGTGTTTAATGTGTAACATACTGGATAACATTTACCTTTGTGATGAAACTTCATAAGGAAACAAAAGTATTGGCTTAGCRGGTTTTAGCTGTAGTTGGACATCATGTGCTACAGAAATCCCAGCAGAGCCCACTGTTCGAAGAGTTCATTGTTATTCAGTTTGTTAACATGACAATGATCAAAGATATGCAGGCTAAACCACTCATTTGTTCTAATTAAAATAACTGTTTCAATCTGTTATAGGTTTTCTCCTTATAGTGTGTATATCTAGCAAAAGAGTAATTGGTAACCTAAAAGTGTTACAGCAAATGGTGTAGTGCATTCTGTCTCTGGGGGCACTGTGATTTGATGCAGAAGGACCAGCATTTTAAGAGCAGTCCAGTTTTTGCTTCTCACTTGTAATAAAAGTGGAGGCCATTTACTGAGGAGTGGGCTTCTGGAGGCCATCTGGGTAGCTTGATACTTTATTTTGTGTTACAGTTGAAATATGAGAGTAAAAAAAGGCACAAAGCAGACTGATGTATATCTACTTTATGTTTTCTTTCATTTCAGAAAAGCATGCAAAGGCTGGCTTTATGTGATAATCCTATTGATTTATTCAAATTAAAAACAACTTTATGGTATTTGGAGAAGTTGGTTGGTAGGTGGATTTACTGAATGCCTTCTTTGCTTCAGTCTTTACTGCTAAGACCAGCCTAGTTCCTGGAGGCAAGAGAGAAAGTCTGAGGAAAGACAGACGTATGATTGAGGAGGATTGGGTTAAAGATCACTTAGGTGAACTTGACACCAACATATCCATGGGCCCTGATGAGATGCACCCATAAGTGCTGAGGGAGATGGCTGATGTTAWTCCTAAACTGCTCTCAATCATCTTTGAAAGGAAGGCCAGTGGTGTCCTGGGATGCATTCGGAAGAATCTGGCCAGCACATCAGGGGAGGTRATCTTGTCCCTCTGTTCAGCCCTGGTGAGGCCACATCTGAAGTATTGYGTTGAGTTCTGGGCTCCTCAGTTCAAGAAAGACAAGGAACTACTAGAGCAAGTCCAGAGGAGGGCTAAGAAGAGTTAAGGGACTGAGACATCTCTCTAATGAGGTAAGACTGAGACAGCTGGGAGCCTTTAGGCTGGACAAGGCTTAGATGCATTGATGATGAGCTCATCAATACCTACAAGTATGTATGGGGCTAGACTCTTCTCARTTCTTCCCAGCAACAGGGCAAGGACCAGTGGGCACAAACTTAAACACAGGAAGCTCCATTCAAATACAGGGAAAATCTTCTATCTGAGGGTGACAGAGCACTGGAACAGCCTGCCCTGTGACGTGGGGTCTCCTTCCCTGGTGATATTCACAAACCTCTTGGACACAATCCTCTGCAGCTTGATGTAGGTTAGCCTGCTTTAGCAGGGAGATTGGACTAGTTATCTAATCCAACTACTATCTCCAGGTGTCGTTTCCAAGCCCAGCCATTCCAAGATTCTCTGATTCCACATGTTGATTCTTGGTACATTTTATTTGTTGTTTGTCATATCCTGCAAATTAGTTGTATTTAATWTAAATTAACTGACCTTTTAGAATTGCAAAATGATTGTCTTCCTTACAGTGAGAGAGGTGCTGGCACTGAACTGACTTGCTTGATCAGCAGTTTGAACATCATCAAAATATTCAACCAATTGCTTCAAAATAAAGAACTGATGAATGTGCATATTCTTTTCCATTTTATATCATCTTTTACAGTACTCGCATCTCAGAACCCACCKCAGAAACTGTAATTATATTTGAAAATGATAAGTGAGAGAGTCTGCCTTCTTAAAGAACCTAAATTAAGTTGTATCACTAAAGCTTTGCGCTGGTAAAGGTTCTGCTCTTAAATCTTTGTTTGGGGAGGACTACTGTTTTATTTTCTGTATCCAAATGACAGTTATTGCACAGTGAAATGGACGAGATATGGTGGTGATCCTTTCACTGGAAAGTAGCAACTGAAACTACCACCACTGTTGTGAAAGTTTTCTCCTTTACAGCTTTCACTACGCAGAAACCAGACCAAGTGTCCTCAGAGAGTCAACGTGGTCCTTTCCAACTTGGGGTGAAGGCAGCACTGGTATAGTATTTATGATCAGACAATAGTGCTGGCTCACACCTGAGCCTGGGTCTAACCTAGGTGGGTGCATGCRTTACCTAGGAAGTGCAGCTGGACATCAGGCTCAGCTGGGAATTCCTAGTTTTAGCTGCCATCTCCAATGCATGAAGAAAAGCRGGAATACTGATGTACTTGGGCTGTGGACTCAGCTGTGAAGCAGCAATTACAAGCTGAGGTAGCTACAAGCAGATTTCTGACTGCTCCTGGCTATAACCTGGGAAGCTGAGTCAATATCAAGACATTACATCTATAGGCTGGAATTAAAACGTTCAGTTGCTGAACAAGGGTGCAGACTTGAGASAAATATTAAGCCATGGCCTATTTCCTGTCCTTGGCTGCATCTGGGAACCAGACATGAGTAATAGTCATAACTGCAGTGACTTTTGGGATGTCTGTCTAAAATAAAAGTGTAACAGTAACACTTTTATTTAGTGATTTGAGGTATGAATTGCTTTATTGATCTTTGTTAATGCACTTCTTTTTTTTTTTTTTTAAACAAAGAATTGGTAATTCTTTCTCCTTTCATCAGGAAGAAAATGCTGGTTGATATGTTACTCTTCTGATGAGATTATCTTTCCTCAAAATAAAGTGTCTAAATACCTGTCTAATATCTAATGCTAAGTATAAACTACGTTTGCGCATATGTAAAAGCAAGGTCAAAGCAGCTGCTTATTGTATTTGTAGTAATGAGATTTGTAGGGGAAAAAAAGGTGTGTGCAACAATATTAACAGTGTAAATTTCCCTTTATTTCTGAAATCCYAATTATTTTTCATTTATCCCTTCCCTGCTCTCTCAAACCCCACATGGTTATCTATCACTTTAAGTAAATACTTATTTTTCTTAAGAGCAAAGTATAAATAATATTTGTACAACATATATGAAGTGCCACTGAGAACTGACTAATTATATAGAAGTCAGATTTACTTCAATGGCAGAGATAARCGGAGTTCCTTATTTTAGCTAATATTATGAAACAAGAAAGATTTTCTTTGTGACAGAGACTCTTGTTCCTCAAACATTATTCCTCTGTCCATATGYCTGCATAGAATATAGCTGCAAAATAGAGTTTGTATTCAATTTCCTCCTGCAGTGGCTTACCTCTCTCTTGCAGTTTTGTCACAACAGGTGGTGGAAAAAACCCCCAACAAATAAACATTCAAAGACAAGAAAATCCTGAAGACCTGAAAATAAGCCAGAATAAAAATATAGCAATGTTATCTATTTTTACAGTGTACTGTGATRTAAATAAAGAATGACAATAAGAATGATTTATGGGAATAGGAACAATATATTAAGTAAGGACAGAATACTTTAAAAGCACTGCTTCTTTCTCTGAGAAGCATATCAGTCTTACTTTTCCCTGATTTTTTCGATTTTCCTGTTCTTGTCACCTTCCTTCACCACACAAGCTTTCCACCCCATCAGTTAGGCCAGCGGCTGAATCAGCTGTTGATTGAGGTAAACATTAAGTGAGTGATTAAAACTTAGCAGTTAACAGAAGCTCACTGGTTGGCTATTGAGAGATTAGTAGATGGAAATAGAAAAGCAATCTCTTAAAATGATAATGAGAGAGAAAGTGTTTATAGGTTATAAAATGATAATCAGAGAGAAAGTGTTTATATGTTATAAAATGATAATTGGGAGATGCCCATGGTTTTATGGCTCCTCGTGGCAGCTTGGAACATATCCTACCAGAGCACCTCAGAACTGTCCAGAGGTCTTACTTTAGCGGTGTCTCTATGTTATTTTGCATTATTACTCTTGAGATGTAATACTAGCCACACAGGTGTCAAAGAGAAGGGAGTAATATAGTCACAGAAAATTATCAGCTGTGTTTTCCTTATATCACTGACTTGCCACTACTCAATAATCACCCTATCTCCCTTAAGCATGTGAAGATCTTAGGCTCATATTTTTATGTTCTAACTTATAAGAGTGTGGGCCAATGCAAATAAATTCTCAAAGGGTGCAGTGTTCATATTCTGTACATTTTATTTTGGACTGGTTTTACCTTCACATTTTAGATTAAACGCCTGTTATTGGTTACAGAACATTGGGAATATCTCTGTGATAATAAGTGAAGTGGCTCTGTAGAAGCAGATGCAGTGAGTGAAACAGGTGATGTTGAGGACTCAGTGTCCTCACTGTGCCTGTTTTAGGGTGCCTATTTGTGCTCTTGAGAGTAGCTCTGGTTTGATCATGTGGACTGAGTACCCATCACTGGTGTCTTAATTTAATCCAAGAAAAACTGTGTGCTCTAGTAGTTYTGTGCTGTGAGCCAAAGAGCAGTAAATGGGAAATTCAAGAGATTCCCTTCAAAAATGTACTGCCTATCATAAGTAAAATGCTAGTGCAGGTGTTCCTTACTTAAAATACCTAATTAAGACTACATGAATAAATACTTAATAGTTAAATCTTGACTAATATTGAAAAACTACTTAATAAATGGACCTCTTATGACTAGTAATGAGACTGCTTCACAGTGAAGTGCTTCACAGTATGAGTAAGAACATTAAAATCTATCTTAAAGTAGTAAATTTTAAACAGTGTTCAGGATTCATAATTGATGGAGTCGTTTGCAGACCAGAATTAAGATATGAGCTTTTTTCATATCAAGAAAAGAAAAAAATTAGCTGTTTCAATGTTTTCTTTGTGGCTTTTATTCATAGAGTCGTACTGCTTGTCTGGACTGCAATTGTTTACTTACCTATGGTTAATCCAAACTTTAGAAAGAAACARGCATCCCAACGTTAAACATTCATGGAAAAGGCTGGATACTGACAGCTGTTAACACAGTGGTGATTAAAGAGCACTTTGAAGGTATGTTCTCCAAAGCAGAATGTTTAGGACATTTAAGCTTAAAGGATATGGCCAGTGGCAAATAAAAGATTTGTCTTGTAACAGTATTTTTAAGTCACTAGTCAATGCCAAGCAAGGTTGACAAGAATAATAATATATAATTCCTTTTTAAAAAGTAACCCCAAAACTCAAGTGTTTAATTATTGATCCAAGTAATATTTTCCTTTATAACTCATCCGGCGGCTAAGAGCCATTAGTTAAAGCATCTGACAGAAACTCTTCCTAAAGGATTAATGAAATGAACTCTTCAGCAGTTTGTGAAAAAGGAATTTTACACTAGTAGATTAAAGAAAACAGACATGTAAAGCATACTGAGTCACTTAGAAAGAATAATAATTACACTAAGGTTTCTTCCATTCCTCCTTTCCCTGTACACTGCTTTGGAGTGATAAGTGGTACATCAGTCTAATCCAAATGGTAATTAGTGTTGCATTTGAAAATAAAATAATTTTCAGGCTAAATTTGCTACCTTTATTCATACTTTGTTACTTCACCACCCAACGCATCTGTGTATTTTATATATACATATATATATATATATATATATATTGTGTAAAAACTAACTAATTAATATTGAATAATAAGATACTGCTCACTCAAAGGAAAAATATCATAATTATGGACCTGTTTGGTATTGTGTTTCTCTTATCCTGACTGTTAAGGTGTTCATGAATTATTTGTACAGAAATATTTCACAGTGTGTGTGTGACATGTGTAAGGTATTGAAGTTGTGTTATCACTATTTCTGTTAGAAACTTTCCCCCCCATTCTGTATAGTCATCATACCATTTAAAAAAAAATAGATACCCTAAATTATTTTTGAAAATCTATTCTTGTGCCCATTGGTATTTTTTGAAGCCTAACACCTTTAAAAATTGAGCCTAGAGAGACTTTGCCAAGCCATTACTGGAAGAGAAAGAACTTAAACACAGATCCTAGCTTTATGCCCCAACCTTTWGATCATTTCTTTACCCTTCCAGTCTTTCTGTGGTCACAATTCTTATAAATGTCAGTGGGAGCAAAATTACGAGTGTTAGAGTTACAAGCCAAGAGTGAGGAAAAGCTGACTTAGATAAATTTTATTTTGTGCTCTTGCAAGCCAATTTTCAATAATCCACTTTATGGCGCTCTACACCCTGTTGAATTGTGGGATAAAAAAGTGCAACTGACATAATTCAGCACATTTCATCAAAAGGTAGACTCTCATTTGGAGAGAGGTGAAGTAGAAAGTCAAAATTAAATTGGTTTGGTTTATTTCAAGCCTCAGGAGCTCTAATGGCATATGCCATTTCACCTAAACAGGCATTTTTAGTGCTTCATATAGAATCAAAAAGTGTGCATTGGAGTTCCTATCTATTGTAGAATTAAATCGACATTTTCACTTGGGTATACTCCAGGAGTGAAATTATGGCCCCATTCAATCTGATGGAACTTTTTGCAATTGACTTCAAGAGGGACTAGGACTTCACCCCAGGAGTGTACTTTCAGGCTAGCTAACATCTTTTTTTAATGTACCCCCTACACAGCCTATTAAATATTCTTGTCATTACAGAATACAGAAGAGCCCATTTTCCAATTTGTCTCGCTCTGACGAGCACTGTTTCATAGAGCTCCTCTCAACCCCTGTTGTTTCCTACTTACTAGTTAGAGCATGAAAAAGCCAGTGGGTCAGAGGTTGCTTTCTCAGTCATCACGTATACCTTCTAGCAGCTAACAGAGCATGAAGGCTTCCTAACGGGCAACCTGAATTTAGTTGCAGGCTTTTGACATACCTGGTCCATCTTTTATTTGAAAGTTTTTATTATAGGCATGGTTTAGTAAAAAAACCCCATAATTTGAAACAGCTGGCCTATGGAAGTCATAGGGAGAGAAGGCACCGTGAGAAAGGAGAGGAAAACAAGGTTCTGAGCATCTCTTATGCAACCTCAACAGAAAGAAAAAAATATCCTGGGTTTTAATTACGATATCTTTTGTCACTCCTTACAAAAAAGCCACTTTAAATTTGTAGTGCATTTTAATAACCCTGAAAACAGATTACTTTTGTGCATGTATGGAAGGACCCCAGAGTCAGTGTATGCTGCCATCTCTGCAACAGTGCTCTGGCTGCTGCTGTTCCGCAMCACTGCCTACAGCTAACTGGAGGACAGAACTGAAAGAAAAATACATAAAACTGGTTATTTTCACCCAACAGTGTTTATGAAGAGATATAGGAGGGCTGGACTTCATCACAGCTAAATTTGAGATGATAAAATATGACAGCTGAAAAAACACTGAAGCTGACTGAAAGTTTTTTGTGTGAAGGATCTAATCTTCCAAGAGCTCAAGGAGATTTTCTTTGGATTTAACAGGAAAACTTTGGAGTCTCCCCTGATGTAGTTAGTTTAGTGAACTTTTATCTTCTACCTAGTTATTTATATTAAAGAAATGCTTTCATTTCTTTTTGCAAATAGAATGAAAATCAAAATCTTAATGATAAATTATGGAGTGCCCAAAGTCTGAATTAACTATCTGTTTACTTAATTGTAACTAAGAAAATGTATAATCCTCTGTTTATGTAATATTCTGATTATACAAAATACATCAAGAACCATGTAAATTAAAAAAAACCAAACAAACTAATAGATGCAGTCTCATGAAGAGACAATTATTTGCTTGATTTTCATGCAAAAATTCAGATACAGAATCCCATGTGATCAAATGCCAGGAATTAGATTAAGTTCTACAGGTTACATTAGACATACACTTTTGCACAAAATCACTCTCAATTTTCTCTGATATAACTATGTGCAGGCCTTCACTCTATTTTACTGCTTGTGCAGATAAAAAGCTCTGCTTAGCACTTATCTTCAAAGCACTTTACAAACAAAGCATTTTCCTAACTGTGCAATCTTTTTTTTTTTTTTGAGCCTGAAGTGATTCTTGCTTAATTTGGGAAGGTTTAGGGACTTTTTTTGTATAATAGATATGGCTAATATGAAGCATTAGTATGGGCCTGATTCAACAAGAGCATAAAAAAAACCCTCTATGCCCTGCATATCTAATGCACTCGACAGTTTTTAGGCGACTTACTCAACATACTGTATTGTTGCTATGGTTACTYTATGTTACACTGTGTCACACATGGCCTATATATATATTTATGTATAAAGACCACTATGTCCTTACATCATAGGATTTCATACAGTTTATCTTTTGGGATGCTCTACTTCACTGATTGAAAGCTTTTTAATGGATATGTACAGTATTCATGAAGAAAATAAAAGCCTTTGCTTTCCTTCATTTGTATTCAAGAAACATCAGAAACCTCAAATGTTATTGCCAATTCACTGAGTGCCCATATGAATATATATAGTAAAAATATATTTCTTTTTAAACACGTGACCAAAGGAAAAAAAAATATTATAGAAGAAAAATGTTTATGTGCCTCTTTTACGTCCATGTTGAAAGACTGGTTTATTCAATAAAATATCATGTTAAGATTGTGTTATCTCATTCTTGTTCATTTTTGTYCCCAAAAAGAGTTACCAGCAAAGTGGGCTACTGTACTACATGTGTGATTGGGCGTGTTTGTTTGTGACTTTTAAAATCTATTTTGTTTCTACACTCCTATCTAGTAGACTTGTTACACTTAATTTTATAACACAAATAAGCCATGTTTATGTTTTGCCTCTAAAAACCAAAACTAGAAGAAAAGCTTTTAGGATGTCTGGGGACAAGATCCTAATAAGGTTCAGTCAAAGCACTTTTCGAGAGCATCATTTTAGCAACTTCAATCCCTTTTGTTTTCATTATTTGTCACWATTTGTATAAATGCAAAGGGTGAGATAAAGATAACATCACAGTGATTCTTCGTCCAAAGGGTAGCAGTTGGATACTTGAACGGAAATACTTTATTGGCAGTGATAACAGGTCAGGCTTTGGCTGTATTGGTCTGTTTAGTGTCTATGTAGTTAATTAACTGTTTYTATCATAATTTAAAAGACACAAGACTAATTCAGTTGCTGTTGTTGAAGTGAAAGAAAACTGGCTGTGTTGAATATATGGATGGGTGATTATCTCACAGTGCTGAAAGCCAGATGGGACCAGACAGGCACAGGACAATATTTGTAGCAATGCAAAGTTATCCTTTTGCACTAAGAGCTAAAGCAGGGATTTGCCTCTCCAGTAGGCGGTCATCCATCACCTTTTATAGAGATTCTTTCTGTGTGTATCCACATTTTCAAGATTTAATTTGAGTGTACAGAATTGGGTAGGAAACAGAATATAATTAGACTGTTCTTTAGATATGCAAATTGAAGTCATAGATTTAAAAGAATTCTGAATCATTTCCAACTTGAACTTACCTTTCATTGCTACAGAAAAAAACATATTTACAATCAGAGCTTAGGCAGGTCTTAGTTGCACGRCCTTCTGTAGTAGCTACCATTGGTTTAAATAAAATAAAATTGTTTTCAGTACAATTTACAGAGCTAGTTTTATGCATTCTTTGGTTTACCACTACATTTACTGTGAACATTCCAGTATGGCTAACTGTCTGGTAGAAATATTAGTTAATAGTATAAAAACAGTGAAGGAATCAGTTTAAAAATCAGCAGTCTCACAGAGATTTAGATATCATCCTACTTAAAAATATCTTCAGTGTATATTCTTGGGAGATTTCTATTGTGTAAAACTGCAGCCAATAAATTTCTCATTCTCAAAGCAATTCTCATACACCTTAAGTGCTCAAAAGGGAAGGACAAGTATTTTCCATCCATCCCCATCTCTTTTCAAAGCTAGATTACCTCTGTTGTACCTTAAAAACCTCTGCAATCATTACAATGAAGAAATGGCAAGTAATGAGGCATATGAACCATGAAGAGTAGGATACTCAGCCTTTCCAGGGAGATGTTAAATTCCCAGTTTGAGAAATTAGAATATGCTTGGAGGCCTAGAAATATTTTTAGTAGGTTGTAGAACAGTAACTGCAAAAGAATAATTGAATGTTCTTATAAAGATTCTAGCCACTTTCTGCTTAATCAAAATGGTTCATCTACCTTTTTYCATGTATTGCATTGCAATCTGTGTCTCAAATATGAATATTCAAGTAATGAAAAGGAAATAGGGTGACTAGATTTTGGGTCGTGTCAAACGAGGTATTTTTTTCCCATCTTTATTATGGGAAAAGRGACGTCACTCGTCATTGTCTTGTTTTTCCAGGGTAAAAATGACTGTACCAGCAAAACTATAGAGATTTCTAGATGAAAAGATAAGAATCATTATTATTTAAAAAGTAAATTTTTGTAGTATCTTTGTTGCAAGTTGAAATATAAAGATATCATTGTTTTAAAGATAGGGTGATAGCTTCATACATATGACATTCAAAATATGCTTATAATTTTTGTTCTTTTAATGATGTTTCTGGACAATATTTAGCACTGCATATGGACTAACTTATGTGGGTTAAACATTACCAACTCTAACATTTTGATTACAATGTTCAAATCTGCAGCCAAAAATCTATCTCAGTTTCTCCTTTTTGAAACTGGGATTCAAGATAGAAATAATTTAACTAAAAATTGTTTTCCCATATCCAGSTGTATATGAATATGTTAAGGAAGAGTGACCAATATTTGTTGTTGTAATACTGGAAGTAGTTTCAATTGTACAAATATGCTGTATGTGTTGACCTAATCCACCCCAAATATCATGTGTTAYTCCACATCATTAAAATGTCTTTTAGGATCTGAGTGTTAGCATTTACTTGTCATAAACCTCCTCAYATTTACTCCCCTAAGATTAAGTCTCATCAACCCCATGCGAAGGTTAGATACCTCTATCCCTCTGAGTGACTATGCCAGTGTTTCTGGCCATGTATGTCACAGGGTGAAGTGAGGGCTTTATGTCCCCAACTTTATAGTAGGCATCCACTATTTCTGACCATTGTTTCCTACACTACAGCTGTGGCAAAGTCTGAAAGCACCTCCAAAATACTTTGGCATTGCTGTGCAGCCTGGGCTCTTCTGTGCCTGGCTGTGGTTGTCCTTGGTCATCCCAACTACAGAAACATACTAACATGCTCAGGATTTTGAGGAACTTGGGCTGTGGACATTTCTGAACATATCCTTGAGTATTTCTGATGTACATGGTGGGGAAATGTAGCCCTAGAAGTTGGCATATATGCTCATCAAACAATTGGAGGGTACCATATGTCTTAGTTCCCCTTCCACAATGTGCATAACAAAGAAAGGGAAGGTAATCAATACTTAGAATTGCAACAAAAATCACAGATGGGGCCTTTGTACTACTTTCACCTAAAATTGTGGGTAAAACACTTTCTTGCTTATTTGCTTTGTCTAAAAAGTGGTTTGGTTCAGGCTGAGCATCTGCAGTAGACAAGGACAACAGTGAGAGGAAGCAAAAGTGATAACCAAGGACATTCTGTCTATTATTATATTATACTGAACTGTCAGGAAAAATTAAATCAAAAGGTTGTCTGATCTCAGAGGAGAATCACACAGAACTTCAGCTAACATATATGCTATTCTGCCTTATTTTTTACTTTAATCAACTCTTTTTTTTTTCTGTGCTCTCAATTTTCACTGTTATTCAGGACTGACAAATGGGCAAACATGACAAATACAATTTCAAACATTGAAAGGCAGGCGGAAATCTTTTCAGACTCTTTTTAGGCATCATATTTTGTTCAACATTGCTTAACTGCCTCATGAAGTTCAACAAGGGCAAATACAAGGTACAGCATGTGAGTCAGGGCAATTCGAAGCACAAATATGGGCTGGGCAGAGAAGAGATTGAGAGCACTCCTGAGAAGAAGGGCTTGGGGATGTTTGAGTATAAAAAGGTTGACATCATATGTCAGTATGAGCTTGCAGCCGAGAAAGYCAAACATATTAAATCAAAGGAAATATAGCTAGCATGTCGAGGGAAGTGATTCTGCCCCTCTAATCCACTCTTGTGAGACCCCACCAAAAGTGCTGCATYCAGTTCTGGGGTCCCCAGCATAATAAGACCTTGATTTCTTGAGTGAGTCCAGAGGGTGGCCAAAAAAGATGATCARAGGGCTAAAACACTTTTCCTGCGAGTTCAGGCTGAGAGAGTTGAGGTAGTTTAACCTGGAGAATAGAGCACTCCAGGAAGACCTTATTGCAGTCTTCTAGTACCTAAGAGGGGCCTATAAGAAAGCTGGAGAGGGACTCTTGACGAGGGCATATGGTGATAGGACAAGGGGCAGTGTATTTTAGCTGAAAAAGATTAGACTTAGATCAGTTATAAGAAAGAAATTCTTTACTGTGAAGGTGGTGAGACACTGGAACAGGTTGTTCAGCAAAGCTGTGGATTCTCCATTCCTGGAAGTGCTTAAGAGCAGGTTGGATGGGACATTGAGCAGCCTGGTCTAGTGGAGGGTGTCCTTACCCATGGCAGGGGGGACTGGAACTAGGTGACCTTTAAAATTCTCTCTAACCCAAACAATTCCATGGTTCTGTGATGATTCTGTGCTATAACAACTAAATTATTGTCACAGTACAACTATTAGTTGAGGGCATGTTCCAGTACAAAACACTAGTGTGAGCTTTAAATACTGCATTAATCCAGTAAAAAAATAGAAAATGTACCTTGGTTAGTGCTAGGCATTCAAAGAGTCTTTCAATAAAATACACCTAATAGACATAACTAAGGGCTATCAATTATTGCTGTAGAACTTCAGAAAGTCAAAATTTGATAAAGAGTAAATACTACAGAGTGATATACGGTGAAGATTTTTTAGGTTGAGTCTTGTCAGCAAAGGTGCCCTCTTCAAAGTCAGGAAATTTTGAGTGGCTGTTTCAAGATGGGAGAGATAGCATTTAAAATGCACATTGGCTGCTTTCTGACTTTTATGCGACCCTTTTGTGTCTTAAATAACATTGCTATATCTTCCAAGTGGTACCAGCCTCATTCTGTATTCTCAGTTATGTTGCAGTATTATTATGTACTTTGCTGATGTCCGATTGCAAACAACCATTGCTAATCGGCTTACTTGAGCTTCCATATATAACTTTTAAAGAGCTTATGAAGGTAACCCATTGAGATTAAGAAGGCATAAGGCCTGTTGTTTTCAGGTGCCTGACAGGGAGATGGAAATGAACCCACCTTCTCATACAGTGCAGCAAAAGTAGAGCAGCTTTCTATCTGTAATTCTGATTTATCTTTAGTGTGTCAGATTCAGCACTTTATCATCAAACTCACTGTCTTATCACTGCATAGCATTGTAACGTGGATAACCCAAAAACTGAGTTGCAAGAGGTTCAGAGGTTTAATATTTGGTTCAATATGTAGCAGTATGTTTTCCGCTGAAGTGATTTAAGGTTGCCCTTTATGCAGTTTAAAAAAGACTATTGGTACAAGTATTTAGGGAACAAATGTGACATTAAAAAGAATCAGTGTTTCCTTTAGAAACATAGTGAAGGTGAATGAGGAGAAAACAAAAACCTTTTCTGAAAATCAGTTTCTACAATGATTATACAAATGGTACAAATGAAACAGTGATTATATTTCAAATATTTCAGTAAACGTGCTTGATACTTTTTCCCCAGTATAAACTCTTTTKGGTTACAGTGCAAGAAAACCACACTGGGATGATACCATTTTACTACATAAAACAGGCAACATTCTCTTTTGGAGTTATTTTTGAGAAAAGACTGAAAATATTTATAAATTTAACAAAAAGGTAATGTAAAAAATTATACTTTAAGGACACTTAGCACAGTTTAGAACACATATACTTTTCTGAAAACAGACAAATTTCTTAGTGTCTTTATCTTATTCCAAATTGTGCRTTTTCTTTGCACATGGGGTAGTATTTAAGAACTTGTATATTTACTGCATTCATTTTAATTTCTTTGGTGGCAACATATTTTCTCAGAAGAATGATTTATATGTACAAATATATAAATATGTTTAGTACTTAACATTGCTGGGTTTTGATCATGTAAATATGTAATGTCTGTCTACAATATAATCAAGAAGAAATATTCTCAAAAATTTTAAATTGTAGTATTTGGGCTTRATGAAGGGCTGTTTTGTACAGCATTAAAAATTTTCAGCACAATTTAGAAATAGAAGCAATTCACCCCTACACACACACAATCATTGGGTGACATTAATATATTGCCACATTGACTTCCTGTACTGTTTCTGTGTTTCTGGCTTGTATACGTGTAGTCAGGCTAACTGGAGTGCCAGCCATGTCAGCACAAAGTTCGGAGAAAACTCAGTTATCTCCTTCTTTGATGTCCTTCCTCTGTCTAACTAATTAACACAAGAATAAAGAATAATTTTCCTCCTACCCATGAGGCATATGAATGCATCAGAGTAGGTTACTCCTGTCTTTCCTGTCGTCTCAAGTTTGAGGTGCAGACAGTGACAGTCAGGTGTTCTGAAATGATGCCAGAAATTCGGTTTGAAAGGCCAAATGAACTGAATTTGAGCTATGTTGAGAAAGTAGTTATTAAAAAAAGACAAGAGGAAGGAATAATCTCCTTTCTAACACATACATGTGTGATATAAGGTCCACTGAATGTGTCCCATCTGTCTATTCACCTTGTAGCACTGACTGGTGCAAATTTTCCAAGTTTAACATCTTTGCTGCAACACCTGTAATAGTACCTGCATCATCCATTATATGTCAACATGTGACATGTGCCAGAAATGACATGTGTCTTTTGCTGTGATGAAAGGAAAGGAAATAGGTTTTGCTTTATGTAAGGAAGTACTTTATACTAACAAAGTTAAACTTTCTGAAGAGAATTTAAGGAAACATAGATAGCACGATTGAAGTTTTAATTTCTGTGTATCTCCAGCTCATCCGTGCGTGTTGATTAAGCCTAAGGAGACAATAAAACATGGCCGCATGAAAGTAACGTTTGATGTCCGATTGTTTCTAAGATATCATGAAAGGAAGATTATTTTTTCTCCATGGATTTTTTTGTTGTTATGTAAATAATTGCCTTCCTCTTTATCTGATCAAATCCAATTACTTCAGATCTCTCAATGCCCAAGAGCTTTTTTCYCTTTGTTTTGAAATATTTCTCTGTATTAAAACATTTTAACTCTTTTGCAAATGTCTCCTGTCTCCTCTACATTTAACAAATCTTGAAGTTCTGCTACTGAATTAAAATCTTTAATACAAACCTTTTGAGTCTAAAGGTGCTTTATTTCTGGTAGCTAAAGAAACTGTAGGTAAGAGACTTCAGTTCCCCTTTTTCTCTCTCATGGTATTATCCTCTAATATAACTAGGTTTGTAGCCCCCACTGAGAAGTCTTACCAATAAAGAGAAGAGAAGCACAGACATCCAAATTTAATTTCCAAGAGTCACTGCAATTTTTTTAATGTTGTATTTTTAAAGAACAAACTGATTTTTTTTTTATTTTGAACATTTTCTTTCCTCTTTTTCCCCTGTACTAAAAAGAACTTATCAGCTGATCAGCTGTATCCTGCTGATGGTGTCTTGAACTGTGGGCAAGACCCCAAAAAACACTGCAACTATATGAGATGAAGSTAACTGCTATGGGAGCATCTAGGAAATAACCTCTCACATTAAACACTTTAGGCTTGGCAGGTTCTGTAACTATCTAGGCTGAAATTTTCCATTCTGGCTAGTTATGTCAGGACCATGACTTGAAAAAAGTCCACCAAAATGGTTCAGCTGTTTACAGCAGCCAGGCTGCAGAAAAATGTGTTGCTTTTCAAAGCTAAATTGCAAGTGACCTTGAAACTTGGCAGAAGAGTGCCATTTGTGTCATGAGTGTTTCTTTTGCTATCTTGTGACAATTCAAGCAAATTTAGCCAAGTTGAAAAAGCACATATGTTCAGTAGATACTTACCAGAGGTTCACTACTGTTATCTCTAAAAAAGAGTTACTGAGCATGTTTTCATCTCTTACAGTTCCTATTGCTGTCCAGATGATGAGATGCTCTGCTTAAATACATCAAAAAATGCTTCAATCAGGTCAGAGCTACAAGGGTGAAACTAATCATACCTGCTGCCATCTGCTTTGAGCAAAGACTGGCTAGGAACTTAAAAGGGAGCRAGGGAATTTATCTTTCACCTGATTTGTCCCTATCCCACTCCCTTTTCTCCTCTCCCTCCACAATGCAGCTGAGAAAGCCAGCAAGCTCAGGTACATGGCATTTAAGCAGGCCGAGTGCTGCATTTGTAATAGGARTTTGGGGAAAGTTTCCCTGGATATGGAGCAATCGAAAGAGAAGCTGGGGAGAGGGAGCAAGTGAACTGAATTAAATTGAATGAGGCATTATGGGACTCAGAAGTACACAGTTGCAGAGTAGGTTGAAAGAGAAAAAATGAGAAGGTTAAAAAAAAGAGACGGTTACTTTAAATAATATGTAATGATGATATCTGACATAAGAAGCTGCAGCCCCATGACATTTTTTTCTCTAGAAACTGGTTGCTTTTGGTGCAATGTTTCCTCTAAATCACTCCTGCTGTTGCTATARAGTTAAACTTTATAGCTAGAGTTTTCCATTTCCCTTAAGCAGTATATTGGTTTCTTTGAAGAAATTGTGCATTTCAATCCCTTTCAGTCTGTCAGTATCTGAGGAGTTATTAACTTAGTTTACTTTTTCTCTGCCTTTCGAAATCTGACATGGATTTGTCCCACGTCTCCCAGAGGCTTCCATGCGCAATTAGCCATTGGATTCACTGAGTAATTACTTCATTTTTCATGTAAAATGTGCTTGATTTATTGTGTACTTGGGAGTGGAAGGCAGAGACAGGTCAACAACAGTTAGAGGAGATTAACAGTGAGATTCTCTGCTCCTGTGGTAGCAGTCAATCCCTGGGGAAGCTGGCTGTGCAGAAGCAGTGCCACTCAAGCCTTGGCAGTGGTGCRCCATTTGACTTTGCCACTCCTCGGTGGAATTACTATGAGTGACTGCCAGGCAGTTTTTAATCCCTACCTAGCTACAGACCCCAGCAGATTGTGGAAATGGTGGAGGTGTTTAAAGAATGTGCTTGTAAAGAAAAAGCAGATGCCTTTTTCTCAATGGGAGATGTGATCTGTCTTAGAAGCTATCTGCCAGGCAGAGTAATTTCAGCGTACTGGCAGAAAAATGTAGACTGCCGTATCTTTTCAGACAGGTGTTATTTGTACTCACTGGTCTGGGTTAATGGCTTTTTAAATAGTGGTTTCAAAATAGTTATGCTGTAAACAAAAAGCATGGAGGGGCTTCTTTATGAAGAAACATGAGTTGTTGAAGATATATACATATATATATATATGGTAGATTCTGATAAATAATATAATGAAAATAACTACTTAAAGAACATAAAAAATTCAGTTGTTATGGAACTCACCATATTTACTGTATTTTTATATCAAATATATCAATGTTGGTAATGATTATTCCTTTTTTTACTTGTTTGTTGTCATTACTTGTTTTATTTTTAAATCTTTTTAAGAAGAAGAGAATTATAAGGAAAATTRAATGACGCTTTTGAAGATTAAGGTTTTTAACCACAGGCACAATTTACTAACAAAAAATAGCAACCATTCCTTGGGAAATGTTATTGGAATTAATTTTATTTAAAGAAAGTGAGGAATTTTATGCGCAGAAATGTGAGAAAAGAGACTGGTGAATCTCTACTGCTTTTGTACAGGAGATCAAATAAGTGACTAATATAGTACTCTTAAGCCTTAAAATTATTGTATGTTAGATGATGCTTCTCTGTTAAGCTTGTGCTGTCAAGTGTGTTTCTCAGTATGCCTTTTATGGGAAACTACTCAGAAATATTAGGTTATGGTGGTAGATAATTATGAGCTTTTTGAACATAATGAAGATAGTTTGTAACATGATTTTTTTTGTTCTTCCTCCTTTGGAACACAGTTAATTTTTTTACTTTTCTTCTACCAACCTAATAATTCTAATCATTGTCATGATATRAAAAGGTCATTGTACTAAGAAGGCTTTTTGCATCACATGATATTCGTGATACACAAAAAGTTTGGAGTGTACATATAAACTCAATATTCCACAAAAGCTCCCTATGAGCATTAGGAAATGAGAAATATATATGTATTGATTATAAAGATGCAGTAAGATGATASAATTTTAAAGTAGGGAAGAGTTCAACACTGTGTATTCCAGTCTTTAACTAGCTTATACTCCAATGAGAAAGGGCAGCTTCCTGTTCTAGGGACCATCCCTACCTCCTCTCCTTGAGAAGCAACCAGTAATTACAGCATTTGTATAAGAGAATGACCAACYAAGTCTCTCACCAACACCTACTTAGAGAACTCTGCGAGTGATTACAAATTGTATAGAATTCATAGAATTACACAACAGAACTTCAAGTAATCACGTATTTTCTGAAAGTTAGCCAGTTCTGTGAAGGWGTCTTGTTAGATGGCTTTATTGAGGATTGGTGGGTGTCTGTGCTGGCATGTAGACATGAAGCAGTCCTGTCTTGGACTGAGTAAATTCAGGGCATATCTACAGTCAAATAAGTGTATCTGGCATTTTSAGTGTATTTTTTTTTCTTGGTTTTGGTTACTTTTCTCTAGTAATATTTTACAGTGATTTTTAATTTAAGGATTTTTTGTAATTGTCTGTGTTTATAATATTTTTCCCAACGAATGAAAAAGTTAAAGCTCCTATTTTTGTTCTTCTTCCCTTTATTCTAACTCCAAACTTTAAAAAAAAAGAAAAAAAGATTAGACCCCTATAACCAGATTCCATAAATTTCTGTGACATAAAACACAAAATGTATAAGATTGCTAAGTACTGTCAGTGAAAGTCTATGAGTATAATTTCTAGTATGCTGATGGGGTTTGACTGTCTGATTTATGTGCAGAAAATCCAGACAAGTGATTAAAGTGCAAATGTACCCTTTTCTTCTAATCTTATAACTTTTCAAATTTTCCTGTGCAGTAGAACAGAAAGACAAAAACTTAATTCCTGTGGTAGTAGTGAAAAAACAGCAAAAAGTTTTAAAACTCTGAATTGTGACTCGTGTGTAGRACTTGCATGGTTACTTGCATGGTTATTGTCATTGTAAGATTTGAAGTCCTTCAGGGAAAACAAAAGTCCCTTAAAATAATTTTAAAAGTCAGCACTGTTCAATATTTGTGACTATGTGGTATCAAAGTTACCAGTACCATGACTTTCCCATCTGATTATAGCAGGCATAATCCATGGTGTCATCCAAGCAATGTAATTCCCTTTTGAAAATACCACTTCTTCCTTATGCTTTTGCTTTCATTTGTGAAATGTAAGGTATTGCTTGACTGATATGTAAAGAAGAGAGAAAGGGATAAAAATCTAAAAATTCAAATAATAGTTAATATTGTTGGCTGGCCTAATCTTTTTGTCAGCTTTAAACCAGCTTTTATGGAGGTACTCTCTCTTCACATCTATTCTTAACCTTAGCCAGGATGTCTTAAAATTGATGTCAATTTTTTGGCTGATATTCTGATTTTGCCCAGTTTGGTCTGATACAGAAATCATTTAAATGCCTACATTCTTTATTTTATATAAAAAAGACTGAATAGCATGCTAGCAGYTGATATAAAATACTAATAGCAAATGTATATATTAGAAACAATACTAGGTATTTGTAACTAATAAACAGTTTTTGTATTAGGCCAGTTTCAGACTATATGTTTTCAAAGTTCCCTATTAGATAAACTTAGCTTTAGCTACTCAGTCTTTTCTTGTAAYATTTTTTCAGAAATAAGAAGTAAATCAAAAGAATCTCATGTAAAAAAAAAAAGTCTCTTATTTATAACAGAATTAAGAAACAAAGAAAAGCAAAATCCAAACACACACCCTCCACCTATTTCTTTAGAGGTTAGTTGACTTCCATGTTTACCATTTCCTCAGTTATGTTCTATTTCCCCTTTACTTCACTGGAGATCAGTGCAGTTTTGGGGGAAAGTGAGATGCATAGTGTATGTGTTTCCTCTCCTTTATGATCTTTGGCCAGTTTTCTGATGGGTAACTGTTTTTTCCAGTATTGGTGCACATTGGAGAGGCACCAGAGGATGCCCAATTATATTGATTGCAACGGTGTAGTCATGTCAGAGGCCTGATCTCTATCACACTCTATTCCTTCATGAYGAAACTAGTTGGGCTATATTATTGCTACAGTACCTGAAAATGGAGTATCCAGCCAAATATCTTCTAATCCACCTTTTTCCGTCATCAGCACGATGCCTGCTGCAAGATAACTGAAAGATTGCTTTCTCTGTAGCTGATGTTTGCTTCAGTTATTTTTATGCTTGAAATTTGTGTTTCTACTTTTCTCGAGCTATTTGTGATTATCTTGATCTGGAAAGGGTGATCTGACTTTCTTTTACACAAAATTTCAGGGGCTAAACTTTCAAAAAGGAAGAGAGAGCAAGATGCATTCAGTGTCTTAGGAGCTTTAATTTTTTTTTTTTTCATTTTCATTTTTCAGTACAGATTCYAAAGTGTTAGAGTCTAATGATTGTAGATGTGGATTTTTTTCAGTACATCTTGCTGCAGACATTTTGCTCAATGTGGGAAATTGTTCAAATACTTATAGGACCCAGAGTGAAAATATTGCTATTGCCTGATGATTGGAGGCATCTACCCAGGAGATAAATATGCAACTTTCTGTTTCTGTTTCCATTAATTTTTAATTGTTTATATGGAGTAAATTGACAGCACCTCCCAGAAATGTTTCTAGCATATCCTTTTGTAAAAAACAAGCAAAGTCACATCTGTTCAGGGAAAAAAGATGCTAAACCTGGGTTCTGTGTGCTCTTTTGAGAGTGAGCAGTTTCTAACCTTTTTCCTCCTTTTGTCCATTTTGAAAATGCTGTGATTTATGACTTAATTTAATCTGTTTTTCTTAAAGGTTTCCCATAAAAACACTTAATTTAGCATGTTTTTAAGATTTTATATCAAAGAATATTAACTGTATAGCACGTGTCAGTAGCACAGACATACATTGRGATACATKATTTAGTTTTCTTTCWTTTTTTTCTTTTTGTTTTTTACATATTCTGAATTTTATAATTCTGTGTAAATATCAGCGTATCTACAATTACTAGTGTAACAACTGTTTCAAGGCAAGAAATTTGCTAGCTATTTTCAGGGTTGATTACTCATTTTCAGCATCTATTTAGAATATTAATTTGTATAGTACTTTTTGTATAGATCACTTTTGATTTACTAAATATAGCTTTTTGTACTTTTTCTCTAACTGATGTCAAATTGATTAGACACTAATGCCCTAGTATGTCACTAGACTGTTTTCATCTGAGAAACAGAGGTAAGAGAGTCACTGAGAGCCCTGAGAGGTTTCCAGCTGAAATGTGTTAACATCTGAAAACATTACTAAACTGTTCCTACTTTCTATCCACTCTGCTCAATCATAAGAACTATTAACCTTTGATTAACCTTTGTGTTAACTATATATTTTCAAATTCCTCAGAAGCTCCCATAAGAACAGAAGGCTAAATTTTAGCCAATGTTCACAAAGTATTTAATTTTCATGCAAATAATTTAATTTTCAACAATCAGACCATAAACGTTAGAAAAAAACTAAGTTCATGGGCCATAAGCATTCAGGATAGCTGTGTGTTAAAATATAACTTATTAAGCCTGTGGATATTAAGTACATTCATTAAAATATGATTCAGCATTAGCTGAACAGTCTTACTTTACAAAGGAAAGTAAATGTAGGCTCTGAGCAAGCTTCTCAGCAGTGTAGGCAAATTGAACTTTGCCTCCTCTGAGTAAAGTGACATATAATTTATTTGGTCTTTACTGCAAGTGACATTGCAATTACATTTTGAAGGTGATGTTCTAGTCTGYCAGGATAAAGTGTACTTCAACCAATGCATTTAACCAGCAATTTACATTCCTACATACTAAATTCCTTATTTAGTATTTTATTACCAAGTTCTTCCTTCTTACCACTTACTTCATCCTTCCTTTTTTTGACAAGTTTATTTTCATTTTAATCTAGGGCTATTCTGATATATTTTGAAAGGMTTTGCTTATTTTATTCGCCTCCGCTTTCTCTCTCTCTTTTTTTTCTTGTTGACTTGTCTCTCTAGCTATTCCATAAAAATTCCTAATATTGTGCCTTATGCTTCATCTCCTCAAATTAATCTGTTCTGACATGTTCTTCTAATCTCTTCTTAGCTCACTGTTTGCTCAGTCTTTTTTTGTCCTTTGCTTTAGCAGTGTCCCTGGTTCTTTTTTTTTTTTTTTTTTTTTTTTCCTTGTGTGTCTCATCTGCGACTTCTCTGGGGACTTGTAGGTGATCTGCCCTTCAGAGCTGACCATTTGCAGACAGAGATGATGAATGGGACAGAGGGTTGGCAAGGAAGTGCCAATTAGAGAAGCACAGCACTTGCTGTTCTTGTGGAAACTACAGTGGGATGGCAAGGTAGTTAGAGTAGTGAGTGGATAAATGTCTTGAGCTTTCAATTGTGGCATATGAGAGAAACAGACTGCATTTCTGAAAACTCACTGTAATGCTGGGGCTAATCTTGCAAATGGTATATTCTTGACGTGCTTGAATAACCAAACACGCAGAGTAAATAGGCACCAACAAGTAATGAAAATCAAAATACAAACTATAATCTGTGTGTGAGAAAAGGACATATTTGGTTCGAAAGGAAATTAATAATCATTGTACAACATTGTTGTTGCTTATTAAAGTCTGAATCTCTATCACAGACAATTCTCCTTTTTCATTTTCCATTCCTTTTCATGTGTTTGAATATAARACAGTAATTTCTCTAACACAGTGGTGATAAAATAATGTGAACATAAGGTTTTTAAAAACAAGAACTTACTTTTGTCTGTCTCCCTACATATGACTCATATCTCTTTCTTATATAATCAAATAATGATGGATAAATAAATTTCTTTCATTAACTTTTGACAGGAAAACTTAAACTACAGGTAATAAATATTTCACGTGGAGAGCTATATGAAAATATCATCAGGAAAATTTGTAGTGGTCTTTTCAGCATGTAGTGTTTTCCAAGAAAACACTCAAAAAATATGTACTACAGAGAGGTTTTTTTCCTCCTTGTTTATCATTTATGTACTGAAACCAGACGTACAGAAAACTGTACATAAAGCAGAATGTGCAGGAGATTCTGACACATAAAAAAGTTGCTGTATCTCAAGAAAGCTGACAGGATGAACACAGGCATAGTATTGCAGCTCAGAGGTCCATTCCCAGTTTGAGTGAGCAACACACATCCCAGTCTAAATTGAGTATCTCAGGATTTTATTATGTTTCTAGTAATGGTGGACATTCTAGTGGGGTTATTTAACTTGCAACACCTACCACATCCAGATTGTGACTAATTTCACTAAGATTTTGTCTCTTTAGCTTGATTTTAATAATAACAGCAATTTTAAATTAAATATATGTATGTTATAAAAGTATGTATGCTTAAAAAATCATTGTAAATATTTAGATGATTATATGGAAATTATCAGATGTTGGTCATAAATTATTTTTGCAGATAGGAAAAATGCAAGACTTTTGAAGGTTCCTGTATTTTGTATATGATAGCACATTGTCAATACTAAGTAGGTTAAATCAGTTCATGTATTTTCCACCATCTCAGAAGTGCTTCCTCTTATCTATTTCACAAAGCTCAAGAGTGCATTTTCAGATAACAGCTGAACTCCATAATAGATATCATATTTCATCTAACCACCATCACCTGGTTGACCTGTGATAGCTTTATTGTATCACAGTTGTAGTACATTGTAATTTTCACAGGAGTTTTTTGTTTGTTTTGGGTTTTTTTGGTTTCTTTTTGTTTTGTTTTGTTTTTTTATTGAATAGAAAGCCTTCTTTAGATTTACTACTTAAAACACCTCTACTATCTAGAAGCAAAATAACCAGTATGACTGTGGTAATTTTTTAAATTAATTTGTCAAACCCTATTACATTCTTAATCCTATTTACTCTGATTCATTGTATCTTAATTACTCTCAGTAAGTTTAGAACCTTAGGAGATTTAAATCTGCAAAATTATCTTGTGTTTTTCCTCTTTACCCAGAACAAGTAACAGATGAAAAACCCAATTTGTTGATATGTATGTTTCATTGCTGCATTCATACATGAATAATAAACTGTGAGTGGAAAAATGAGGCAAATTCACACMAGAAGGAAATTACCCATCAAATTAATGTGTTCTGAAAGTTTTCTTAGGCAGTAGCTTTTGCATGTCTGGTCTGTTTGACAGTCTCTGAGATGTCTTTGAATTCCTGCTTCATTCCTACTTTTTTAGGTTGGAATTAAGGGAAGAGGAAGGGGAAAAAGAGGTTAGCTAGGAAATTAGAAGAGAAATSTGTAAGAAATTGATTTCTGTTAGTTCTGCCATCTATCCAAAAGTGGCAATGTTCTTCTCCTGACACACTTTTAGTTAGGCTATTGTAAAAGCTACCTTGGTCCTTACAATATGTAACTACTGTTACATGCTTGTACACATGTGCACCTAATACATAACCTAATCAGTGTGGTTCACTGTATCAGTGCTACGCTTCGAAAGGGAACTGATAGAGAGGGAGAGGTGCCGAGACTGCACAGAGACAAACAAGGTGATATTTCCCGAGCTGCCTCAAAGCCCTTCAATGACTCTCTTTCACGTTGCTCGCTATTGCATTTGCCTCATTGTTAAAAACTCAGCTCAGTATGAAAATGGTGTGCTAGATGTCATGAGCCTCACAGATCCAATACTTCTGTTCCAGTTCCAAAATGGGATTGCATAGTTTCTAGAAATTACAGGAAACTTCTGTGTATAGCTTGGTGCAGAAGCAGCAAACCTCATCACGGTCCATTTACTTTCCAATTGTTCAGGAAAATAAAAGCTGAAAAATGAGAAAAAAATGCTAAAGAAGCAATTTTTTACTCTGCTAATATTGTTCTACAACACACAAAGCCAAATACTGCATTTTATCTCTGTGAGTGTAACTCAAATTTAGACTTGTAAAGGGTGTGAGTGAGAGCGATTTAAACATAGGTCTTGGTTTAATTTAGAACTGATTGCTCATTAATCTTTGGAATAGTTATCCAAACTGTCTTCCAACTGCAGGGGAGGCAATTGGCTGCTATCATCAAACCCTGCTGCACAGTATTCAGTTATTCTCTGGCACAATATTTAGCCTTTTGTTCAATGTTTACATACAAAAAATTATAGGGAAAATATTGCTTAATGAGCTAGTATAGTTTGATCAAAGGAGTAAGGCATTCAGTGTCTGCAAGTCGGTAGACTGTGTGAACCCACTTGAGTTGTTAGATGTAAAGCATAATTATTTCACACTTTTGATTTGGTGAGGCAGGAACCTCTGACGCCATGGAAACTGAAGGACTGCTTGAGCTGCTAATTCAAAACCATGAATAAGATGTGCAAAGTCTAGATTTAATTGTGAATTATTACTTTGTCCCTCTCTGAACCCCAATTTGATTTTTCTCTTCAGTGGAATAAAGAAGCAACTCTTTGTACCTATGGACTGGAAGATTCTGTGGGATGGTTAGGTCTTTTTTAGCTTTTAACTCTTCCTGGAGAGGAACTGTGATGTCTCCTTACCACTAAGCAGGCAACGAAGTGGCAACAGTGATTTCTAATCAGGACCCATATTGTATGTTTTCTTGAGCAGGAGTGAGCCTTTCCTTTCCTTTTAGCTTATTTAAAAAGACAGGCTATTTGGTGACCCATGCAATTATTTCGGTGTTGACTGAAGTTCTTCTTTAGTTTGATTAAAAAAAAAACGGAATCTTTTTGAATGTCGCAGAAGTGTTAAATGATTTAATGTGGATCATATTAGAAACCAGGCCATGAACTGTCCATCTGAGAGCAGACTTGTAAATTGAGCAATTCCAYTGGTGACCTTTCTCAATGTCACTTATTTTAGAATAAAATTATAATGGAAGAGCCCAAGTTCATCAGCCTTTACTTTCTGACTTGGCAGAGAAATAAAATACAGCAGAAAAATAATAGCATATTGTGTTGAATAACAAATATTTTTAGATTGTATCTGCTGTTGAAAGAACAGCTCTGCGCATGTGCAAAAATATCAATATAAAACTGTTAGTGAGATATCAATTGGTATGGTATTTATTTCTGAGAAATATATGCATTTGCATGTTAGTTTTATGATTAGAAAACAGCATACTAGCAAAACCTAAATAAGGAATACATATTAATTTCAGGACTGCTGGCCTCCAAGTAATGTCAAGGAGCCCAAGGACAAAGACTTTTCATGTTATGTAGTTTTTTATATCCCTGTTCTGGCAGCAAAGGACAAATTGAGTAATAGGAAACTCATGCCAGTCAAAAACATTTTATTTAGTGTAATCCCTTGTCAGGCTAATGTAGAAGCATATATCTTATTTTAATGGGACTGCCACTGATCTGTCAAATAAAAAAGAGTATGTTGTGTAGCTTAAACATGTTAGTATTTCTGTCTTAAAAAGACACCCAAATGCAAACCATTTCTTCTGTCTAAAGCCATCTCACCAAAATACCTGACAGTGGCCAGAGAAATTAAAGCAGGTGGTCTGCCATGCAATAAAATCAGAATTAAAAGCATCTTATCTGTTGTGAGTTCTATTATTGCAGAAAAACAAATTAAAGGAAGGGATATTCTATAAGGATATAGGACAGAATAATCATAACATATGATTTCAATATATGATTGGAATTTTAATTCTTATTACATTATCATAAATCTGTGAACTCTGTAAAGAGATATTATATTGCATTAGTTATCTGTCTTATATTCAATATAAGACATAGTGTTTTGAGAAATAAATAACACATTTGGATTTCACTGGTGAAATATTTAATCAAGTTTTTTTCGGCAAATTCTGCAAATTCAAARTTTTCCTTTTGAAAATAGTCAAAGGTTATTCTCTGTTCTTTGGTGATAAAGAGTGATAGTAAAATTGTGTGTCTGTATGAAGCATACATTCTGCAACAAAATAATGCAAATATTCTTATATAAATATGTATATTTATATTCATAGTATATAGAATAGTATGTACTATATAGTGTATATACTACTGTATGTATGTATCATATAGAATGAAAGACATCAGTTGTTTATGGAAAAGTTGAACTTTCTGTAATATGTATTTTTAATAATATTTTTWATTTTCTGTAATGTGTATTTTAGTGATAGCCAAGAGCTTCTGTCTGGAAACTAATTCCCATCATAAGTGGARTATTCTATAGGAAATACATAACATTTTTAATCTGATGAGGGGGTTTTGTTTTGCAGTTTCTTCCCTCAGATTACTGACTCTGAAGGTAGGTATTGAGTTCAGGAGTGAGAGAAAAATCTGGCCTCTTACACCTGTTTGTTCAGACCAAGTGGCTCAAAAACTGGCTTTTGAGCACTTTATGGATGGTAGAAATACACAAGCTCTAATCTCATCTGTCTCCAAAGATTCTCCTATTATTTTCAAACCTGTTATGCTCCTATCATATTTACCTTCTTATAATTTAGTTGTAATAATCTGAGTAGCAAGCCACAGTTCAGGAAGGCTCTAAAACTTGCCATCAGACCAGTTACATTCTTTTCTCTTCCACTCTGTACTATTCCCAAAACATTACTACTTTCTAATTTTATCCATGGCTGTCAGAGTAAATGCATGAAGCCATGTATATGGCTATTATAAAACATATGAAAATATGCTAAGCCTTCATTTTGAAGAACTGTAATTCTAACACCTCAGAGTTGTAATGGGAATAGTAGAATAGCCTTTAGATTCACATATTTGAGTGCACCTCCTGTACTGTGAACACTGGGAAATGACACCCAGTGGATTATTTCAGTGTGCAGGTGARATTGCATGATCTGTGTTAAATATGAGAATCCTTGCGCAAAGACTCATTTTAAATTAAACATGAATTTTTTGTAATTCTTTTTCATGGTTTCAGATGTTCCTAAAATGTAGCATGGAGTTATTTTCTTTCTTCCTTTTTTTATTTTGTTTTATTGGGGGCTTTTTGGATTTTTTGTTTGGTTTTGGTTGTTGTTGTTGTTTTGTTCAGGTTTTTTTTGTCTTTAAACTTTTTACTGACCAGCCATAAAAAGGGGCTTCCCAGACAGGACAAGAAAGGACATCTGCCAAAAGTATTTTTGAATATGAAATTACAGCAATTAACATGGAAAGGGTGGTGGGTTAAGGCTTTAATGTGGTGATTTAGGGGTGTAAAGCCTCCTTATGCTTAGGGAGAGACAAAGTAATTACTTTTACCTATTAAATAGTTATGCATATTTTTAAAAATTTTTAACAGGTCTAACGGCCTATCAGAAGTGGTTTTTTGAGTCCTATACTTTCTACTATCTCACGTCCCAAACACCCGTTCTATRGAGTTATTCTGATGAATCTTTCTCACTGTCAAACACCACAACTTGACAAAATAATTTCATACTTCAATTTATAATCAGAGCTTCAACTCATTGCTTGGCTTCTGACTGCATCTTCATGTGACTGACTGAACCAGTGATCCCTGCTCTTCTTATGTGTTGCTGCTTAGATGGAATATTTCATTGTTAATCCCAATTGATAGGATAACTCTCAGAGTTAACAAAGATGGTGTTGAATGGAGATCAGTGTCAAGCATCGTTTCAGAGTAATGATTACAGGGAAGACAGCTCTGCTACTCTCCTCTGTGGGTAGCAGTTCTCTACAGCACTCAACATTTCACAGTTTCTACAAACAAACAATATATAATATATGGAAGTGATTTTAATCTAAACTAAAATTTTAATTCTAACTTGGATTAATAAACAAATCTTGGCAAATAGGAATAAGTGAAAATGTAAATCACAATAAAGATATTCCTTAGGTGTCACAAAAGACCTGGCACAGCAGTAATGCTATCATTTTCTCTTAATAGATGGGTTAAGCCAAGGAACATTTCATAAAACATGAAATCAACAATAGTAATGTAGACTAATCTCAACTTGAATGTAGAATAACCTAAAGTAGAATTGGCAAATGAAATATGGCCCCTGGTAAGAACTAAATAGCACAGACAGTGTTTCTGTTTTCTCATTAATATCTTAAGCAATATAATTTGGAACAGCAGCTGAACCTACCACTTTGGGAATTATCAATAGTTTTAATCATAGCAGATAAATAAGTCCCTCAGCTTTGCCTCAGGGTCCATTATTTTCCTAAGCAGTACAAAGCTGCTGATGTAAATGTTTCTGTCTCAGGTCTTCCTACTTAATTGTAACCACTACATGCCATATGTATTCTACTGTCTCCAGCTAGGTGTTATTAATACAGAAGCTCTGCATTTATTATCCACTGAATTGCACTTCTTTGGGGAAATATAAATTAAATTGAATTATTATATACTTCCTTAGGTTAGTAATAAATGAGAAAGAGAAATGTAATCTTTCCTTGATACACTAATTCCTTGTAAAACAGGAGGATTCAAATCACATTAGGATGACATATAAAGAATTCTCATAATATTAGAAATATATTTTCTTAACCTTAGCAAGGATTGGTTAATTTCTTTTAAAACCATCATATTTTGCCATGTATTACATTCAGCTTAGCAACAATAGCCCCATAGATTAGAGGGATAAAAAAGTATAAATTATATAATCCACTAGATTTGCCTGATTAACCAAGAAACCTCAAAAAAAACCCCAAGAAACCCACCCACCACAGCAACAAAACCCCCAAACAACAAATTACCAACCCAAAACAAACAAATAAAAAACCCCAAAATCCCACAACCAACCAACCAACCAACAAAACCCACAGACAAACAGTGCCCAACCCCCCAAAAAGGAGCATGAAGTGTCTATTTTTTTAAGCACATTATTCTGGGTTTGGATTGGTGCTGATGTATTAATACACAAAATATTTTCATAGCAGAATAGTTGTCTTGTGAGGTTAGACGTCTGTCTTCTCAGTATTAGAAAGGGATGGACTGTATCTTTGCCTGGAACTTGCATTCTAAAGTCTCTACTTCATTTTAAGAAGGACTCAAATGTACTTTTTTTTTTTCCTAAGCCTGAAGTGCTGAAATATTTATTGCCAGCGTGTCTTATGAGCCAATCAATTTGCTCAGAACTTTAGAAGACTTGCCTAGAGTAGGAATTTGCTCTATGCTGTGAATTCTGAGGAGTATGTATTCGTACTAACCCAAAGGATGACTCTTCCACAATTCATAGGATTATGAGGTGTAGAAGCAGTCGTTCAGCTATAGGGCTGGCTAGACAATCAGTAAACTTGTAGTGTTAATGTTTATGAAGCGCTTATRAAGGCCTTTCCTGTAAAACCTTTACTCAAAATGAATTGAATTTGCTGCAAATGTATAGTGGTATATGTGCCCTGCAATAATGGAAACATTTCAATCGGTACATATATATATATGTGTGTGTGTGTGCGCGTGTGTGTATGTAAAGTATTGTTTGTATATATTTCACATTCATTCTACRTACATATGCCTACAATCTCAAGTGCTTTTATGTGATATATATAGAGAGAGATAGCTAAATAAATAGCTATATTAAAAGTCATTCTTCTTCTTCTTGTGGGTTAACCCTGATAGACAGGAATGRGAACCTCATGAGGTTCAGCAAGGCCAAGAACATGTTCCTGTGCCTGATACAGGGGAACCCATAGTAAGAACAGAGACTGTGGGATTGAGAGGTTGAGAACAGCCCTGACAAGAAGAACTTGGAGGTGCTGATGTATGAAAAGTTAGATATGAGCTGRCAATATGTGGTTTTGGCCCAGAAATCAAACAGATCCTGGACTAGATAGGAAAAAACAAAAATTACTCAAGCAAGTGGAGAAATAAACCTATTTCAAATATTACATCTTGACTTTTACTTTGATAGCTCAAGATGAACAATGTTTTATGAAGTGGGGACAGGACCCCAAGGACTATTCAGCGTGGAAGATGAATTCTTAATAAATAGTAGTTTCCTTCCAGAATATTATTTTTATGTTTTCCACCACTTACTAACTGATAAGTCAAACAATTTTTCTACTCAGTCATATGGTCTACTCATATCTGAACTGTTCACTTGCMGTGTAGTATCTCAAACTCTTTTAAAAGTTAATAGCAATATTTGCCTGAGGCAATACGCTCAGAACCCTTCTGCATTGACTTTAGAAGAGGGATTACCACTAAGGAGCATTTCAGCAGTTCAAATTGCAGATTTCACATATGCTGACAGCAAGGCCCTGCTGAGTGTTCCAAACATAGGAGCAAGGTGCTCTGGAGCTGACATCACCAGGTCAGGATGAGGTCTGCTTAAGTCAGGTTTGCTATATAGTTTTGAGGTCTTCTCAGGAGACTTTCTCCCTTCTTGCCTGTGAATCACTCCTGCAATTTTTTCTCTTTATGTTTTGAGCTAATTGTATTGCTTCAGTCAAAGATAATATTTTAACTTGTGTTAACAGAGAAAAAAAATCTTTGTTCAATATAGCATCCACTACTTGGTATTTCTCATTACAGTCAAGTGCTGTGTCTCTTCCTTCATAGAGGGCGGTACGTCGTTCAGCCAACGTGATCCCAGTTCACAGCCATGTTATTTCAGAAAGCCTACTTTGATCAGAATGGATCTGTTCTTGCATTTTTGCCCTCTGTGCAGTTTCTGAGTCAATTTTTAAAGACACATCTCAGCCAGCAGTGTAGATGCATCCAAAGTATTTATACCCTTCTGTAAGAGCAAAATTGAACAAATGATCATGATCCATCCCATACTAACATACAAACTTTTCTAATTTGAGTAAAATCAAACCCACGTTTTGTTTACAAATTAGTGCAGATGTAATTAACTAAGGTAGCTATTGTTGACTTGCATTGCTTCTTTAAGTTGTCATACTTGTGCAACACTCTTTTAGTTCTACAGATAGAAGCTATGTTTGGATTTTTTCCTTCCCATAGGTCTTTGTGCCTTAGATATCTCTTTTGTTTTTGTTTTTGTTCTGGGCTTTTAGTTTGGTTTGGAATTTCTTTGGTTTTTTGTTTGTTTGTTTTGTAGCTTTGTTGTTTGTTTTGCTTGTTAGTTTGTTTTTTAACTGGGAGATAATTATTTTGTTAATGAGGGAGTAGATTAGACGCTTGCAAAAAACTTAATGGAATTTTGAATRTTGTTGCCATGTCAGGCTGTGTGAGTGCAAAAAGTACAGAAGCACAGTGGGGCATCAGACCAGGACGTGAAGGCTAAAAAATAGGGTTTTTATTAGTAGAGATTGAATGCYATACTCGTATTTTTATTTTTTTTCTTTCATATATTAGTCTTGAAAGACAGAAAAAAGGACTCATATTTTGCTAGTGGGTTGTTTATTTTTCAAACTACAGAAATGTATAAATTGTAAAGCAATGCATTGAAACTTGTTGATGGAATTAAAACTATATCATTCCATTAAGAGAGGGCTCTTGGTTTGCTTAAGGATATGCAGCAACAAAAGCCATTTAGGCAATTATAACCAGTTATTTAGTAAATACAGGCAGTAGAGAAAGTATCCTGTACCACCAGCTTCTTCAAATTAAATCTACAGTTTATTAAATCAAGCCCATGCAAGATTATATACTTTTATTTCATTATGGAGCTTTGAGATAAATTTTTTCTTTGAACTTTGTGGGAGGGGAGCCAAAAATCCCGACTTCCACCATTTCAAGGACAAAGCAAAGCATAGTCTTTTCATTTTCAGGATATTTTTAAGCTAAAGAGGGTCACATCATTTGTATGCTGACATCCTTATTGTTTTCATTAAAGAAAGAAGAGCGAGAGTCTGAGAAATCTTGAGCYGTGCCTGATAGGAAATTTTTAAAAGATGACCCCAACCTGTGGAGGATGATTTATGAAATCATGGTTTTCATTATTAGAGTTAGTGCTGACTATGTTGTTTTTGATTGATATGCCTGGAGCTTATAGGCTTCATTTTTTTCTCTTAAGCAAAGAGCAAGGGCATTGGAATTTTACTGGAGAACAAAGTTATGTAAAAGACATCCAGGTACCAAAAACAGGTATCACTGAAGATAAAAGGGCAATAGAGAAAAATTATTCATGATTTTAAAGTTGCTATGTAACATATATAAAACTTAAGATTTTAACAAAACTTAAGGGACAACAATATTGAAGAAAAGAGAACAAYGTACTTTTTATACACTATCACTGATGTAAGATATTCCAGATAATTTGACTCTCATCTTCATATCTGTCACTAAAGTTAAAAAGATAATAAAAAGTCCCCTTAAAATTYCCTCCCCCTCAAAAGATATCCCAAATGCAAAAACTGCAAGAAAGTATCATAGTTATATCTACAATATTGGCATATGTGTGTTGCCTAAATTTACAACACAGTGCAGWTCTCTTCTATTGAGGTTACAATAAGATATGACTGCTTTTGAAAACACTTCAGATGTCTAGACTGAGCTGACAGCAAAATATATGCAACATTAAGATGTAGTTTACATTTCATGAATAGTTCACCCATCCTGCTGTCAATGTCCAGGTAAATGGTAGTGTAATTTGTTTCTCATTATTGAATGTCCAAATTGTCATGATAATATTTCTCTTTCAAAAACAAAGCAAAACAAAAAAATGTCCTGGAATTTTGTCTTGTGTCAAATTCAAAATAGAGAGGGAGAAGGTTACTTTGTCTGGAGAATTCAGGAAAATAATTATTAATGCATTTTTATTAAATGAAATTTTTGACTGGGAGTGAAGTATATTTGTGGAAAACAGGGTAAGAACATGCATTATTAGTAAAGTTCAATACAAATACAAGAATCCTGATGTATTTTTAGCATATGCAAACTTTTATACTTTTGAGAGATTTATGTTTTATCGAATTGGCACGAGCAAATTGCTGCCCTGAAATGTCACTGATCATAATTAGAGTATTGCAGAAATTGCTTTGTCCAGCTTCCTCTTTTTAGCATAAATTCTAAATAGTGCCCATAATTGCAGTGCTAAGCATAGTACTAAACAGTCATTATGCAGAGGTGTGTGAGTGAGGAATTGGTGAACTTCAGGAAGCTGAAGATATGTTCTTGACACTTCAATTAAACATCAGGAATTTTTTAGATCATTAAAATACTGAAATGCCTCATTCTTTTAATGCCTATTTGGGTTTTATTGGTTCATTTCTTAAAAATAAAGATGTATTTTTTGTTCAATTCTGTTTGCATGCATGAATTTTCTTTTGATAGACAAATACACAATTCAATCAGATTTTGTAATTTTTTTGGTGTGACTTTTATTGAAGCAAGCTATACTGAACTGTGATCAATATTGGGTAGTACAAATTTCAATTTTATTTTAACCTGCAGTCTTGTAAACGAGTAAGAGTTTTGGGGACTGTAAAAGGTAGCTTGATTGATATTTAGCTTCTAATACAAAAATGTCCCTGGTCTGGAAGATCACAGAATCAGAGAATGGTTGGGTTGTCTGAAGATCATCTAGTTCAACTTCCCTCCAGGTTACACAGGATTGTGTCCAGGCTGGTTTTCAATATCTGGAATATGTGGAATATGTGGAAAGGTATATTCCACAGCCTGAGTCAGAAGCTTTTCCTCATATTTGGGTGGAATATCCCGTGATAAAGTTTGTGCTTATTGCCCCTTCTCCTGTCACTGGGCACCACTGACCTTGCTATATTCCTTTTAAAGTGATTGAGTAACAAT
Organism: Cardinalis cardinalis; assembly: GCA_014549065.1. Taxonomy (NCBI): domain Eukaryota; kingdom Metazoa; phylum Chordata; class Aves; order Passeriformes; family Cardinalidae; genus Cardinalis; species Cardinalis cardinalis. The sequence goes on from JACDOX010000031.1 coordinate 6,632,656, forward strand.
TTTACTAATGCTTAAACAAAATATCTCAAACCACATTCCTTCTAACAACCCACACATTTGTAATCTAGTAGCAGTTTGMATGAAAGAATTTAGACAGAGCCACATGTAAGATATCTTATTTCTGCCACAGAACAATCTGTTTGTGCAGAAGATGTTTTATTAGTGGAGTTTAGGAAATCTGGATGCTTCATTAATTCCCATCTATTGCTTTTTGCAAGAAGCTGACTCTTGCTTGTGTTCTCATTAGGCTTGTTCATTCCACTACATTTCAAGGAAGGGAAAGCCTTTTTCTTCCCACTCAAATCACATGTCTGGACAGTCGTAGTAGAAAAATGTGAATTTAGAGATATGTCAGGTACTTTTTTTTTTTCAAGTATTTTTTTGATTTCATACATTATTTATTTTAACGCCAAAAGAATTATAAAAAAAATCAACATAACACAAACAGTTCCTCATTCAGATAGTTGGTATGACTTTGAACTAAGGACAAGGATTCTGGACTAATACAAGGCATCTGTGGGTTCTCATGAAACTCTCATCTGTGTCGATGAGTTCATTCCATTTAATAAAAACTTTGTTTAATACTCTTAGTCCTTTAAAAAAAACCCCAAAACATAATACTTTCAATTGCTTAACTGATTTCAGTGGTGTTCTTTTTCTTAAGATAAAACAGTGACATTTTTGTACAAACAAAGGAGATTCCACTTCTTTGTCATTAGCTTTCTATTTGATATTTTAGAAAATTGCATTACATATCAGGCTCTGTGTTTCATACACCCCGGGATTGATTGATCTATATAAAGCTAGGTTTCCTAAATACAGATGTCAGTCATGAAAGAAGACATACTCAACCATATTTCTATGAAATAAAAGGAWTTATACATCATAACTCTTCAGATCAGCTGGATGAGTACTTAAAACACCTCTGTACTCTGATATTCCATATTGATTGTAARGGAGACTGTCATGGCTACTTCACACTTACGTGTGTAACTTTTAAGAGTACTAAAGTTAAGTGAGATGATTCTCTCTTTTAGTTATAGATTATCACTTTAAACTAACAACTATTTTGTAACACATCTGAGAAAGCAGAGAATCCATATGTTCATGAATTTCATTTTCAATTTAAAGATTTGCAAAATAGCAGCAACATGTATTAATTTTCCCTTATAGAATAAGTATGTCTTAATTTATTCTAAGCATGAATTGTACCAAGTGTTAAAATACAACCATTCTATTGATAAAAACCTCAAAGAACAATGATCCCCTCTTTTTTTCCCATTTTTTGTAAAGGACTTTTCAAAACCTTCAAAATTTAGTTTAGGTTTGTTGTAGATAAGAAAAAGATATGCTTATTATATAAAACATTGATAATTTTCTATAATAGTTAGGTACCATCTTTCTTCCCCACTGTACTTGAACATAGTGTCATTTCTGGGGCTGCTAAAGGATTGAAAATAGAAGATTATTGCATTACTTGAAAAAATGTGTGTCCTTTCAAAATTATTATTTATGAAATTCAGAAACCCTGAATCATTTAATCTTTTGTGAAATCCTTTTGTAACATATTTCCCCTCTTCTTGCATGGTTAAGTACAATCCTGTGCTGAATCTCTCTGAATCAATCAAATTATAAGTAGTGGCATGATAAACAAGTAATATTTTTTTCCAAATATCTATCATTAGATATTTTAGACTTAGATCCAGAATGAGAGGATTAATTTTTTTGGCATGTGAAATGGACATATGATACCTAGGTGTTGCTGCTTTTATGGTTTCACATTGGAGATGAAAACTCTGTTGGGATTTCAGGTACACATATAGTTTAAGAGAGTGTGCTAATGATTTAGGGACAAAGCCTAAGCCATTATTCAGGGAAAATACATGATGCCAAGGGATAAATAATTCAATCACATTACCAGTACTTGTATCCTCTTCAAATAGTTTCCCTTTCTTTTAAGTAGGAATTTTGATCCTTGAGGAAYAACAAGCAATTTCTTTGTTCTTGTTATGCATATAAATTAACTGGGGGGAATGGGGTGGGGGGGAAGGAGGAGGGAAGCATCTCTAATGAAGGATAAGTTTAAGTATTGCAGTCTCTGCCTTGACAGCATTGACTAAAATTTCTTTCCCAGAATTCACTCCTGGAATATTACAGCTTTTGTATATATTTCTAGTAAACATAATTAAACAATAATTAAATATTTCTAGCTGTGCTGTTCATCAAAAAGAAGCAGAGATAAAACATGTTTTCTTCAATTAGTAATTTGAGTTGATCCTTTCATAATTTGGTTCTGACACCTGCTTAGACAGAAACAAAATTTAATCTAGAAGTAATTTTCCTGCACAGTGTTTTGTACTGGAAGAAAAAGCATGAGGCCAAGAGTGTCTTTCATGCAGATGAGAAGCCTCTGGAGAGACATACGTCATAAAAGGAGATACGCAGGGATGTCATAGATTTAAACAAAAGAGCCTCTCTGAAATTTTAAAATCTTAGAAAAGCAGAATTTGTGTTCACAATGTGGTTCAAAGACAAAGCAGAACATTATTTTAATAGGAGTTGGAAATTTCTGTAAAGATGGGAATGAAATTTAGAAGAAAAGTCTTGGTGACTATGCTGTATCATTGGGTTGAACTTCTCTGTGCAAATTAAWTGCCATGTAATCATAMTGAGTCCATTAATAAAAAATGAAATCAAATTCCATTATAAAGGAAAAGTTGACCCAAAGACTCCTAGACTAGGTTTCAGTACTTTACTTAGTCTTCTTGACCAAACAGGAGAAATCAAAACCCCACATTTTATTACTTGAATACATCTCTCATGGCCAAAATCATAAGTTCTAAAACAAAGGTTAGAATTTGTGCTTGAATAAATTATATTTTCTGGTGTGTACTTGATAGTTTTGGTTTTTTTAAATTAAAAGCTGGAGTCTTACTCCAGAGCTAAAGGGGCCAGGAATAGCTAAGCAGGAATAGCTAAGCACAGCACCAACTGTCTATTACAGTGGTTCTCATTCCAATACCAGCCTTATCCTTGAATACTTGTTCTGTATTTTGCTTATTTTTCCAAAAATGTTTCCACTTTTATTGTCTTCTTAATGACAATTATTTTATACTCCACCTCAACTTTTKCATATCATCTGTATTAAAGTATAAAGGAGGAACCCTGCAAAATATGTCCAGAAGTGTCTTTCTCACAAAGTTGTCTTACACAGAGAGAATGAAACGCTGTACTAATGAATTTGAAAAGGAAAAAAACTCTTCTATGCACAGAGTTGGATATCTGAGATGGTTGCAATTTTTAGAAAAACATATAAATATGTAAGCATATTTACTTGCTTTTTGTGTCACATAAATTTTTCTTTAAGCTTTTGATTCTATAAAACTTGTATTTCCTTACTATTATTTTTGGCTAAATAATGATAGTAGCTAAAGAAAGGAAAAGATTAAATATTGTCATATATTTCTCAGTGCCATTTGACATCAGTCACGGAAGAACAGCCATGAGATAAACATTTTCCCAAATCTTCTGCCTCCCTTCTGTTCTGCTGCCTGGGTAGCATGAGCCTATGTGGAACTTAGAGCTTATAAAGTCTCTTGATGGCTTTGTCTGTGCTGGTTCCTGCAGTATCTGCCTCACTCTTTTCTTTGTGAATATATACGGCTTTGGGACACTCCTGAAATGTAATGTATATCTGAGTAGAATTTATTGATATGGCATTTAAAACTACCAAATTCCATGCTATATTCCCAGTGTTAGGGCAAGAGCAGTGTGAATAAAACAAGAAAATTCTAAATAAAATAGTGGTTTTTCAATTGAGCTCTGYAAAGGAGCCAGTTTTCAAGTCTGGGGGCTATTTTCAATTAATTTGTCTGTCCAAAAAAAAATAATTTCCCTTGTGAGGAAGAATCCTTTGCTTCTACGTTCTGGATCGGTGAATTTTATCACTTTTGGTATATAGAGGAAATCTTGTCTAGAGGGGACTATAGTATTTTATCTTTATTTGCTGAGACAGTTTTGGTTTCAGAGTGGGTAAACCCTCAAGTGAATCTTTAAATTGGAAGCTAAGTCTCGAGGTGTTACATCCATTTAAAGATTTAACTAGGCTTTTGTCATTACTATAATTGCTTACCTTCATTTCGAARGCTGCTACATGCAGAAATGCTCACCAATGTAAAAATGTTCAGATAGTTCAAACTTAAGCTCTTCCACCACTTATCTGAACAGCTACATGTTGAAGAGTTCAGTCTGGATGTTCAGTGTACTAAAATTAATCCAGGTTAGGAAGTAGCTTACCTAGCCATAATAATTAAAGCCATGCTGCAAAGCAGTGAAAATATCTGTGTACAGAACTTCCAGATAAATGATTTCTTCACTCTCCAGCCCTGATAAATAGACTTTCTGAATTTTTAAAACTAGAAAAAATTCTTCTGTGACTTAAGTACTTTTTGCCTTGAGGAATTTCAGTCAGTTTGAACCTGAAATGCAGTCCAAGGATGAATATTTAATTTCTCTTTCCATATAAGTGAAGTCGAATCACTTCTACAAGTCCGTGGGTGACAGTTTCAAATTTCATCTCAGGCAGGCAACCATCAGAGAATAATATTACAGCAGAACAAAAAGTTGGTGTCTCAGTAATGATATTTTAATATTACAGAGCAACAGTAAAGAGATCTGCACTCCCTTGTGAATGCTTCTGTTGACTCAGTAATCAATATCATCATAACAAGCAGCATATGTAAAATCATACCAAGAGCCAGTGCCTGAGGATAATGGAGAAATGCATTCTTCACATTTTCCTGGGTTTGAAGTTTATGACTTGTTCAGTATAAATGATTCAGAGCAGTACTATTTCCACCTACAAGCCAGATATGAGCACTGAGCACTCGTGATCCACTCTTAGGACTTTCACATTTGTAGTCAGAATTACTCACATTTATCTCAGCTCCAAGGAATTTTTCTTTGTTGTATCTCCTTCTCTCTTCTAGGACTAGGGTCAGACCAGAACATGGTTAACCAACTTCTGCAATTAGGATAATGGAAGCTACTAGGCAAGCATTTGTTGTCATTTCCACCTTCTTAGACAGWACCTTCGTTAAGCGTGTCTGCATGCATGATTGAGAAAAAAGGTTGGTGCAAAGAAAAGGGACCTGTCAGTTTGGTAAAAAAAAAAAGAGAGAAGAGAAATTACTATGAATTACATGGAGTTGAAACAGCAAGAATATAATCAGAGGATCAGAGGATCATAGAGTAGTTTGATTTGGAAGAGATTTTAAATATCAACTAGTACAACCCCCTGCAATGACAGATGAGCCCAGGGACATCTTCCTCATGATCARGTTGCACAAAGCCCCTTCAACCTGTCCTTGAAAGTTTCCAGGATGGGACATCTGCCACCATTCTGGGCAGCCTGTGTCAGTGTTTCACCACCCTCACTGTAAAAAATTTCTTCCTTACTTCCAGTCTGAATCTATCTTCTTTTAGTTTAAACACATCATCCCTTGTCTGACTGCAAGTCACTAAAAAAAAAAGTCTGCCCCCATCTTTCTTTCTCATAAACCCCTTTCTAATACTGAATGGCTGCAATGAGGTCTCCTCAGAGCTTTCTTTTCCCCAGGATGAACTACCCCAGCTCTCTCAGCCTGTCTTCATAGGAGAGGTACTCCAGCTCTCTGACCATCTTCATGGCCCTCATCTAGACCTGATCCAACAAGTACACATCTTTCTCGTGCTGAGGACTCATGAGCTGGATGCAGCACTCCAGGTGAAGYCTCACCAGAGCAGAGCAGAAAGGCAGAATTCCGTCCCTTGCCCTGCTGGCCACGCTACTTTGGATGCAGCCCAGGATGCAGTATTTTTTCTTGGCTGCGAATGGACATTGCTGGGTCATGACCCACTTTTCATCCATCAGCACCCCCAAGTCTTTCATTGCAGAGCTGCTCTCAAATGCTGAGCCGGTATTTTTGCTTGGAATTGCCCCTACAAAAGTATCACACCTTGCACTTGGCCTTGTTGAACGTCATGAAGTTCCCATGGGCCTGCTTCTGAAGCTTGTCCAAGTCCTTCTGGATGAAATCCTATCCCTCGGGTGTGTCAACTGCACCACACAGCTTGGTGKCATTCTGCAAACTTGCTGAGGGTGCAATCAATCCTGCTGTCTATGTCATTGATGAAGACATTAAACTCTACTTGTGCCACTACRGACCCCTGAGGGACACCACAAGTCACAGTAATTCTAACACTGTGCTTGGTTTTGCAATGTTTCATTGTGATATAATAGAAATAAGAGACATAACTGAGTCCTGATGGTGCAATATCACGGCATAAATCTGACTCTGACAAGTAGTTATGGTAAAATAATTACATAGTCTTTYAGTTATTCAGCTGCAATGTTGCAATGTGCTTTGAAGAGTCACAGAAGTGCATAAATARTTATTATTTGTGTTTAATAAAATAACAATGAGCTGTGAGCTGTTAAAAATAGTATTTCTGTCTAAAACAATGAAAACTAAACAATTTATGTTTTTAAAATTTTTAGAAATGTACCTTTGAATAGTTTCATATTTTCTCTTCCTGCCTGCTTAGCTTCATTGTGTTTCATAAATGGTATCTTGCCTGTGYACAGTTGTTTGCATTTGTGTGTAGGGGAGGGAGTAAACTTATGTGCAATATTCTTTAATATTTTTCAGGGGATAGTTTTCTCACTTTTCTAATAAGATGAATGAAGGGAAGTTAAATGTGCTAGTTTTTTCAACTGGTTCTATTAGATTGATTCCTGTAGCTTACTGAGATCAGTGGTTATCCTTTTATATTTCAAAACTAAATATTAMGTGCTTTGCTGGATATGGTCCTRTTCACTTAGCAGTGTCTCAGTAGACAAAAGGCACAGAACATTGAAATCAGTATTGGGTATCAGTGAGAAAAAACAACCAAAACCCAAGCCTCCCTCCCTCATCCTCTAATAATTTTTGGTTTTAACATAAATCTGTAAAGTAATAATTTTGGGAAGATTTGTAATGTGTGGAGTAAAAGAATGTTGCTCATCCACTGATTAGGTGGTTTCCTAATTAATATACCAAATGTAAATGACTGTCAATACAGTAGATCTTGTGTGCTTCMCTCTAAGGGAAAATGTGTGTAACCCAAAAGGGAAGTGCAGAAGAAATTAAATGCTAGTGTTAACTTTAATACATTTTAACAAACTTAGGAGATGGCAGTCTTCAGTCTATACCGCTCCTTTTAGATTTCAAATGAAGCTTTAACATAGCACTAGTTAAACTCTAGCATAAAGGTGAATATATAAGTAAATCTAGAGAAGACTTAAAATATTATCATTGATGTGATTTACAATTCTTTTTCTTTTTATATTTCTTACCAAATCCCATTGGTCAATTTTGTACTTCAAAAAGTCAATTTCCCTCATAATAAATTTATTGAGATCATGCTCTGTCTTACCTCTTTGAAGGGTAAGTGCCTAATAGAAAAATACTGGTTTTGCCAAAAGGATAAAGGAAGACAGAGGCTTCTTGATGTGGTAATAATTAATCAATCTCCAAAGGGTAAATACTATTTGCACTGAATTGAATGTATTACCGTATTGGTATTATATCCTTGAAACACATGTCTTAAGGACATTGATAAAATATAAGTTCAGAATTGACTAATAAAGAAGATAATTATTTAGACCTTTGATCTTCAGTATGTTTCTACACATGTTCTTCTACTGAGATGTAACCAAGAAGAGCTTCAAATAATATTCCTTCCCTTCAGAAACCTTTTTGCTCTCTGGAAATTTATATTAATATTGTCATTTACTGGGACTGTGCTGTTGCACCTGGAAATTCATAATCAAGTCTCCTTTGCCTGCAGGTGAAAAATCATATGCCTTTTTGATTTCTGGCTTTTGTTTTACTATACCGCTTTATTTCTTTTCTACTCAGATATCTGTTACTTTTCTGCACAGTATGTAAGTGTTTCCAACAGCATGTTGCCATTTCCTCCTTATAAGTTTTGTTGGATTGATGGGAAATGGCTGTTTGAGCTTCTGTCATGAAGCATTTGGGAATCAAATCCAGTTTGTTTGTCAGATAAAAAAATCTAACATTACAGAGGCTGTTAGTTTATAGGTGACAGCTGAAGTACTGTATTTATTTGATGTTTGTCTTAAGAGGATGCTTGATAGGATGCTGTTGTGCCCCACTAATACAATACATTTATGTTGGCTTAGAAATTTCYGAGCATTTTTCAAAACCAAATTGATAGTTCAAATATCATCCAGGTATTGATTGTGAACTCATCCTTTAAAACTATTAATGTAATTTTTACTGATTTCATTTGAAGAATACTGACTACAATTCTTGATTTGATTCATGCTTTTGCGCAAAAAAGGACAGACCAGTATGAAAGAGGCAAATATTTAAATAAATAAAAAAAAAGAAAAAAGCAGAAAGAATAATCTTTTTTAATGGGAGTATTGTCAGAAGACACAATATTATTCCAAATTATTCTCTTTGGTGCAATTTTATTTTCTCACCCAGTAAATGGGATAGCTACATATTAGATGCTTGAATTATGTCAGCATGTATATGTGTATCTATCTCAGCCATAACTGTTTTGTTCTTCTACCAAATCCCTGTGCACACATACAATTAYCTTGAATATTTTCGCTATTCTAGAACGTACTGCTATCTAGTAAGATTTTGGGAAATAGACTTTAATCTAAAAGTAAGGTTACTCTGTGTTCCTCATAGAGCAGAAGTCTATAGCATATGACTGTCAGAACTCACCTATCTTGAAACATGCTAAATCACATTTTTATTTTTCTCCAAGAAAGCAATTAAATTCTTGCTTCCAATTAAATCTGGAAGCAAGAAAAATCAGGACCACATTATGCTAAATAGTGTTCTTAAGTTTGCATAAAAATTGTTGAAAGCAAATAATTATATAAAGTCTTAGGTAATGATTCTGGAGACAGAATCTTTTGAAGAAGAATCTCTGCCCATGCTTTGTTTTAATGAAAGAATTTTAGCTATAGTCTGACATCAGTAACAATATAGAATACAAGCAAAATAAATATTCAGTAGATTTACATTTTTCATATGGAATGTCACTTATTTCTCATTAGAATGAGAAAGCTCTATATCTGCCTTGCAAAGCTGTAGATTATGACTGTAAAACATATATAAACAAACTCATAACAGCTTCAAACCCAGTTTTGGTTTAATTAAAGGCAGTTCAAAGAAACTGGTCTGGTCCTGTAGTTTCCTTAAAGTTTTGCATTTCTCTAAGTGCCCAGACTTACTAAGACCCCCAAAASAAGCATTGCCATGTCTGTAGTGAGTTTTGCTTTATGGCTGGTCAGTTATATTAGGAACAGAAAGGGAAATGAAAATCTGTCGTGCACCATGGGAGATGGACAGCTCGTTTCGATAATCTCTTGACCTCCCAATCTGATTTTGTGTTTTCAGCCTTCTCAGAGCAATTTATGTTTTCAAGGCATTTGCATAGCTGCTTTCCTGCAGAGCCACTATCCCTGGTTTCTGATCTGGATATGCTCTGCTAGTTTGAGCACTAAACATTTTAAAATGTCTGAATTCTGACAAGCAACTGGTGACATTATGATAGAGAGTATTTTTTTAAAGTTATTAAATACTTACTGTGTATATATTCTATATTTCACTTATCATTTGACAGCAGAGTAAGTGCAAAATGAACATTTAGATCGGATTGAGGACACCATAAGCTGCAACAGCTGTGGGTGTGAAGAAAGACTTGGTTGTACATGCTTTGCAGTATGTGAAAGTAAATAAATAAATAAAGTTTGCCATACTGACAGAATGCACAAGGTACCATTTGTAGTTTCTTGATAAATCTTCATGACTGAACTTTTACAACACTTTCTATATGAGAGGTTAATTTCCAAATCTTGGGTGAGTGAAATTGCCTTTTGGAGTGTGAGTTAGAATATGTGCAATTCATTTACAATGGCATAGACTGGAAAATATTTGTATACTTACATTGCTTAATTCACTTTCTAAGGTTGGTATTGGTTAGAAAATTTACTTAGCACAAACCTCAATATTTTGCTGTATCAGCAGCGCACATATTTATCAGTTATATTTTATTATATAATAGGATTTCACAAATATTTACAAATAATATTTGCTCCATTTAATAGCTGTTCTGGATACATGCTCATTATATAGCCAGCTTTATTTTGAGAAACCTTGGTCATGAAATGTTGTTGGGACTGTGCCAAAAAAAGAGATTTGTGAACAATCCTTTGAGTTTCCTAGAAAAGAAGACTCAAAAATCTCTATGAACAGTCAGTCCCAGGCTTGTTTTTTAGCTTTGATATTAGGTTTTGCACAAAATATTTTAAAATTGAAGTGTATTGAAATTACTGTAACCAAAACATAGGTGTATAATTTAAGTATTTTTTACCTTAATTTCAATTTTCTTGTTTTGCCAGGTTTAGAGTCAAACATAAGCTTAAAAACTAATGTTTCTTCTATTTTTGGGATCTGACTAATTAGGCTCCTTCTAATAACATGGGCTATTTACCTCATTAATGTAATTTCATTGTTATTCTSTGTTATTATACTCAGTACGAGGCTGTTTTTCAGCAACAATTGCTATACAGTCATACTAATTTGTACGGTTTCACTGCCCTAATATTCCACTGAGATACTACTTTAATTAAAACATGACCTTATTATTCATAACTAAATGTGAAGCATAACCTTTTATCCTCAAGGAGTGTCWTCAAAGGTTGCATCTTAGTTCTGAATCAGATCAATGACTGTCATGCAGGATGAAGCTCTTATCGTCTGTGAATGGCACCCAATGGTAATTTATAACAGTACCTGCCAACTCATCGATCTTTAGAGGCACACTGCAGTCATTCTCAACCTGCTTTAGATGCTTTCATTTTGCACTGCCTAGMCATCACTTCCCAATGATAGTCAGGAGGCAATTCATAAAATCAGAGTGAATTACCGTGTTTATATGTGTCTTAGCATGAAAGGCAGTAAGCAGTTCTCTGAAGGCTGAAATAAGTTTGTATATGCTGTACCATCAATTTATTTTGTTATTGTACCTGGAGGGGAGAGATTTTTGTTTTAAAAGGTGAGCAGTTCTGCTTCAGAGTTCAGGGACTGTGAAGCAAAGATGAATAGTTGTACCTATCTTTGAGAATGAGTGAATGGAACATCCTGAAATAGAAATAGATAGCCTCAGGTCAGCATAAAAATTAATTACCATGACAATTGAATATACTGTAAGAAAAGTAGCTAACAAAATAACCAAATGCAGTGGGTGCTGGACTATATGGATGATAAGTAAGCAATTTTTTCCTGTAATAAAGATATTTTTGTGAGAGTTAAAGGCTTTTGATTGGAGCCCCCTACACTGTCCATAAAGGATATTGGTATTTGCATCACTGTTCCCAGGCCATTCCACAGCTGGTTCTGTAAGACAAAGCATCCTTATGCAAAATGTCTTTATATCCTGACCTCCATTTAGTTCTTCAGTCTCCTGTTCCGCACTTAACCYTGGCATTTGATAGATGCTATTGAGGTGGAAGGGATAAGGGTGATAGAAGAGGAAGGGCTACACAGGAAAATGCAGAAGCCATTGTGAGAAAGTTACTGGATTTAGATAACCATTATGAATTTTTCCTTATTGAGTTGGGGGAATTATTCTTGTTTTCTTTTCCGTCACAACCAAGCTAAAACCAAAAATTATCTTTCTTAAGCTAACACTGTTTTATAAAAGATCATTTAATGAAATAATTTTATTTGCTTGTTTTGATCGTAATTTAGTACCAATTGATTACTCTCATAACATTTAATAGGACTAGGTCTAATCAAAAGGTCAACTGACAATTACTGTTACTCTCTGGTACTGTTTAACTCAGATGGCAGAACACATGCAGCTATGGAGCCAAGCATTTCAGTTACCTTTGCAGCTCTGAAGGGATTCTAATATTTTTTTCTATTACTTACCATTTCTGTAAGGACTGTCTAGAATAAGACTGTATTTTGATTTTTCTGTAGCATAATGAAATAATACTATGGAAATTTCAGATCTATACATAAAGGTAATAAAGTTTTAATACTAAAGAAATCTTAGCATAATTAGAAGGCTCAGTAAATTGCATGCTATAGAATACCTAAGGTGTCTTTAAATTGACTGAAACTACAAAAAGAAAGACGCACACACACAAAAAGAGAAACTAATCAAAAATCTTTTTTATTGCAATTTTTTTTTTTCCTAAACATCCATTAATTTTGCAGTCAGGATTCAGAAACCACAATGAAAGAAACATTTAATTACAAATAAATAAAATAGTAATAAATAAAGTCTCCTCTCAGAAAAAGGAAAGCCATCCAGTTCAAACCTGTAAATTCCATCTTATGCATTGTGCCACCTATGCAAGAAACTATATTGAAAATCTTTCAGAGTATATTTTTCCCTTCTGCATCTATTTTTTTCTAAGTTCAATCATTGCCATTTAAATTCATACATAGCCTCCTACTGTTACMAAGCATACAATTGTATTACTATAGGATCACTCCCTAAGGAACAAAAAAAAAAATCAAATAGAAACAAAACCAAAGCCCTACATAGATAAGCATTGAGAAAAAAGATAAATTATGGTTCTAGTATTTTCATTTGACAGCTTAGTGATGCTTTGTTGAATTCCTTTTACAAAACTTAAAAACCAAAAAAGGTTAATTTTCCTCTGAGAATGATCTGTGGATTAATGTTACCGACCACAACACTAACCTTTTGTCCTTGCCTTTCCTTAGTTTAATTTTAATCTCCAAAACATAGCTCACCTGGAATGTTTCAATTCTTTTTATTGAATCTGTTTCATACTAGTCTTCCAGTTAAGAAGGAAACCATTTTTTACTTCCTTCAAGGCAGAAAGTTTTCTAAATCTTAACAGTATGTCATTTTGATACTGTACTTCAGACAAGAAAAGAAAAATAGTAATGAAGCATGTTCATGTCCTAAAAACTGACTTTTAAACTTCTGTGCCAAGTTCCATTGATTTTTTTTACTGAAATATGAAATYTACCTAATTTTTAAGTGAAATATATGTATGTATTTCTTTGCTTGGTGGCCTTGAATCTCTGAGCTTTAATTTTGAAGGTGAAGGTGCCATATTCTAACATTAACCTTGGATTCTGTACTTAATTTGCGTCCTTGAGASTGCTGCAGTAAGATAGTGAAATGGTTTAATAAATATCTACTAAAGTAAGCTTAGTTTYCAGTCCATCAGGATTTACAGATCCTGTTCAGTAGAGGTGCTACCAAGCCAGTCTGTATCAGCACAGGGGGTTCTGCCGCTGCACATGCACATCTGTGACTTCATAGTTTTCCAGTTCCCAGCCACTCCTAGAATGAATAGCCATTCCAATTCTTCCAGACTGTAAAAATTCTTCTGAATGATAGTCATGTTCTCCAACATATTGATTACTCCCCCCAGTTTGGTGTCATCCAGAAACTTTCTGAGAATACATACCATATTTGTTTGGACTCAGTCTTATTTACCTTTTACAGATATAATTAAGTCATGGACTTATAGAATGAGTTGGGTTGGAGGAGACCTTAAAGATAATTTAGTTTCAATCTTGCTTGCCATGGGTGTGGTCACATTCCACTAGATCAGGTTGCTTAAAGCCCCATCCAACCTGGCCTTGAACACTTCTGTGGATGGGTAATCCACAACTTCTCTGGGCAACCTGTTCCAGTGCCTCATCACTCTTAACAGTGAAGAATTTTCCCTAATACCTCATCTAAACCTGCCTYCTTTTGGTTCAAAGCCATTCCTCCTTGTCCTGTCGCTACACATCCTTGTCAAATGTCCCTCTCCTGCTTTTTTTTGTAGGTCCCCTTTAGGTGCTGGAAGGCTACTGTAAGGTCAAAAAGGCAACATCTAAAGTGGGTTGTGTTGTGCTTTTAGGATTCCTTGGTTGTTTGAGATAACTGCAATAAGCATAGAACATTTAGGAAGAAACATGAATTTTATTACATTTTTTCAATAATTTTTTGGAAATCATAAGGASCTTGAGATTTCCAACCATGCATTTCAAGCTGAAGTCGCACATTATAATGCAGTTTCTCCATTTCTGCAGCAGAAATCAGCCRCTCTGTTCCTAGACTAAGTTGTTGGTCTATTAAAGACACTCACTAGTGCCTTGTCTAACCTGTTTGCTGATTTGTTTGAACACGAGTTTTTTTCATGTTGTTTGTGTTGTTCATTTGCTGATTTGTTTAGAACATGAATCTATGAACATGCAAAATATTTTTTTTCTGAGTTACCTGAGAATTCAGGTGCAGGTAATACCCTGTTTTGATAGAAAGWGACTTTGTTACTTTTTTTTCTCACTAGATCCTGTCTAAATCCAGTATATCAGTGATTTTAACATTTTACTCATGCAAATCATCCCATCGTGTCTCAGTAATACTAGATAGGTCATAAAAGAGGAATTCCAATTCCAATTTCTCTTTTATATTGTCCAGTTTTCTACTATTCATATACAGGCAACTTGAGTATTTCTGTTCAAGCTTCTTGGTGCCTTGATTAATTTTATTCTTGACATCTTGATTTTGTGTGAAAAGAGTGTTCATCTGTTTCTCCTTAACCCCCTCCTTGGTAGGTGCTCATTTATGTACTTTAACTGGCTKAGTCAGCTGATTCCCCACAAGTTCTGTGAATTCAGATACATAAATAACACATGTACTAAAATGGACCATCACCAATAAATTCTTGCACAGTGACTAGAGAGACATAAGTAATCCTGTATTTATGTTGTGATTAATATTTACTTAGTAATCTAAGTCATGCATCTGGTCTAAGCTGCTCCATAGACTTTCTCTATAGTCCGTGGAGAAAGGTATCTCCATTCTCTAAATTTAAAAGTAGTCTTGAAATGACTAATCATCTGCACTTTCTCTGCTGATGGAAGAAATAGCCTAGATAAAGTCTTCCCAAATGGAATACCATCTCTCATGTTCAGGGATAGAACTCATTTAATGATTAGCTGAGTCATCTGGAAATGGTTATTTCTTTTCATTCACTACACATTCCAGCACATTGCTGCCATTCTTAATTGAAGATAATTGAATTTTACCCAATGGGAAAAAAAATCATCCTACTAGCTGTCTGTTGATGCAGAATACTCTTTCTATCCTCAGTAATGAGTCCTTGAAAAATATTTCTTTTTCAAGCTCACTAAGTCCTTTATGTTTGTGAGTATCCATGATTAACCTGCTAGACCAGCCAAACAATTGTTTTCATCTATTTTCTCTTCTTTTCAATGAAATAGGAATAATTTCCTTTAAAAGGACCTTTTCCACATGTGGAATTTTAGCTGGACCTCTAAGCATGTGTTTGTCTTGCCATGTTTATTCTCATTTCTATCCTAACATCTAGAATGTTTCCAGATCTCCAAACGTGTAGGGATTAGTTGTCATTCTCTTCCTCTGGTTTCCACTCTGTTCAGTATCAAGTGAGCATAATTCTTAAATCAGTTTGTCAAATTCTCCTCCGTTGTGCTTCTATTTCTTATTAGAAGATAGTTACTAACCCTAATCTCTGTAATTTTTTTTTTTTTTTTTTTTTTTTTTGCAACATAGCCTCTGTTTGTGCAAAGGAAGGTCCTTATGACTTCAGAAAAGAACTAAAATGGGGGGCACCCAAGTCTCTTCTAGGGCATATCCTCCAGGGTTATTCTGATTTTACACTTAAATCACAAAACATTTTTTTTCTCTACTGCTTTGTAACATTTATTTTAGGATATAGAAGACAGGGAGAGGGGATATGTACTGTGATTAAAGTTTATAATTTGATTATTACAAGTGGTTATTACAATTGCGTTGATAGTCAGGAAACATATCTGGGACTCCATTTCTGTGCCTGGACTGGCTGACTTCATTGTATCTGTGTCAAAAATCTAGGGAGAAATTTGGTCAGTTTTTAAATGCCCTAGAACAAGGCATTTAAAATAGATTCTCTTGCTCTGTACCAGTTCTTAATCAGCTGACAGCATACTGAGAAGAAGCCACATTGAGTCAGCAACCACTACAGGCCTTTGTAACACTTTTGTTTCAATTAAACAGCTGGAGTCTCTTGGAATACAGAATTTTTGAAGGAGCAAAACTTAATAAACTGGTTTGCAAACACTGAAATCCAGTCTTTATGTCCCTTCAATGCCTCAGTTTCTCCACCCATAAACCAAGAGTGATAATCTCCCCATTTAAAAYTTACTGAATTATGTGAATCAAAGAATGCCATAGGAAAAGCAAGTATTATTAATATCACTATTATTGTTACATTTATAGACTGTAATGTGCTTAGTGACTCATGATACAAAAGCAATTGCTTTACATATGGTCCTGTGACTGAAAGTACAATATGGTATTAGAGACAAACGTACAATTATAGATTGCCAGCACACCTGAGGGGAAAAAAAAGGAAAAATAGGATTACTCACCAGACCCTAGAAAAATCCTTTCTTTGTGGACAATATATGACTCAAAGTCTTCTTTCCTCCTGATAGCTCAATGCTAAGTCTTGTCTCCAGGGGAAATCAAGATCTGCATTTAAAGTAAGATATTAATAACTAGAGCTAGGTTTTATTTTCCAAGGATGGTAAGTGTTACAAGGTACTTAGTATAAGAGAGAATGTGAAATGAATAGTGAATTATATTCAAAATATTCTGAAGAGTTCATCTTTTGTCATTTATCACATCTTATAGAGAAAATTATAGGTTATAATCTAGGGAGTCTAATAAATCCATTACTCAGGAGTTATTGGTGGGGTTCTATTAACGCAGTTAAAGTTTAACTTTAGTAAGAGTTCTCAAACACTAAGGGGGCAGTATATATTCATTAAGACCTATCATAATGAAAAGAGATAAGACTTCCGTAAGAGAGAAACAGATGAAAAGACCCCCATAAAAATATCAAACAAAACAAAAAAAAAAACCAAACCAACTGACCAAACAACAACAACAACAAAACAAAAACCCAAAAAACAAACCCAAAGAACTAAATAAAATAAACACACAGCAAAACAACTTTATTGGTGGAAGCAAGCAGCTGTGTAATTTTGTTTTGGAATAAATTTTTAATATGAAATGTGAGCAACAGTGTTGTGAAGATTATGTAAAAGCTGGGTTAAGGAGACTTTTAGGTGTTATGCAAACAAAAATTTGGTTCCATAACTTTTAGTGTGAGGCACAAGAAAGAGTGATACAGGGCTATAGGATTCTGAGCAGTGTCAGATGCCTGAATATACATCCCTGATTTACTTGATTAGTGGGAAATCCTCCAGAACTATGACATCTTTCTGAATGCTTATAGTATGTACTAATTTTTAATGGGATGCACTGGGAGAATAACAGACTTCCCACTGTAGGAGATCACATTTGAGACCACCTCAGGAACCTGAAGGGCCATGGGATCTGATCAGATGTATTAAGAGTCACGAGAGAAGTGGCAGAGGAAGTGGCCAAGCCATTATCCATCATATTATAAAGTTAAGGCAGTTTAGTGAAGTTCTTATTGACTGGAAAAGGGGGAACAAAACTCCCATTTTTAAAAAGCRAAAAAACCCCAAACCCTGAAGACCCAGGAAGCTACAAGCTGATCAGTCTCATCTCAATGCTCAGCAAGATCATGGAGTAAATCCTCCTATAAACCATGCTAAGGCACGCAGAAAACAAGGAGATGGTTGGTGACAACCAACATGGCTTCAGTAGGCTCAATTCAAGCCTGACAAACCTGGTGGTCTTCTGTGATGAAGTTAGAACCACGGTGGGTAAGGGAAGAGCAAATGCCATCTCTCTATCTTTGCTATACACAAAGCATTTGACTCATGACATCCTTGCCTCTTAAGTGGAAAGACACGGTTTTGACAGATCAATCATTCAGTAGATAAGGTTTTGGCTGGGTTATTGCTCTCAAAGAGTTGCAGTGAATAGCTCAGTGTCCAAATGGATACCAGTGACAAGCATCATTCCTTCGAGGTTGTTACTGGAACCAGCACTGTTTAACATTTTCATTGGTGACGTGGACAGTAGGATCCAGCACATCTTTGGCAATTTTGACAATGACACCAAGTAATGTGGTGTTGAAATGCTGGAGGGAAGGGATGTAATCCAAAGGGACCCTGACAGGCTTGAGAGRTGAACAYGTTYGCACCTCGTGAAGGTCAACAAGGCCAAGTGCAGAGGGCACATTCTGCAGGTGGAGAATGCATTGAGAGCAGCCCTGCAGAGGAACACCTGGGGGTGTTGGTAGACAACATGCATAACATGACCTGATGAGGTGCACTTGCAGCTCAGGAAGCTGATCTGGCTGCAGCAAAAGAGGCATTACCAGCAGGTCAAGGGAGGTGATTCTCCTTGCCTCTACTCTTTTGAGACTCTACCTGGAGTACTGTGTCTAGCTCTGGAGGCCCCAATACAAGAAGGACATGGAGCAAGTCAAGAGGAGGCCTTGAAGATGATCAGAGGGCTGGAGCACCTCTCCTATGAGGACAGGTTGAAGAGCTGAAGTTCTTCAGTCTGGACAAGAGAAAGTTTTGAGGAGACCTTATAGCARCCTTCCAGTACCTAAAAAAGAGAGCCAACAAGGGGGCTGGAGAGAGAAATTTTGCAAGGCCATGTAGTGATAAGGCAAGGGGGAATGACTTTGAACTAAAGGGTAGATTTAGATTTGGTATTATGGGGAAATTATGAAGCCAGTGAGGCACTGGAACAGGTTACCCAGAGAAGCTGTGGGYGATCCCTGGAAGTGGTCAAGACCACATTGGATGAAAGGTGACCCCACCTGTGGCACAGGGCAATTGAAACTTAATGATCTTTAAGGTTCACTCCAAATCAAGCCATTCTATGATTCTAGCAAATACTATTTTCTGTCTTTATATCTAATCTCTTTATCTAATAGTGCAGAATATTGTGCTGTGGTTGGGCCTTGTCACAAGTTAACAAATAAAGAACCAAAGTCCTCTTTGCTTTTCACTAAATCTTGTGTAATGCTTCATTGCTGACAGTTCTGAAATGCTGCATTTTTTACTGTTCKGTATCTCTAAGTAGTTTTGTTTGTTTTTTATTTTTAACAGTACTTTRAAATCATCATTTTTAAAGGTGGCCATGAAAGATGTAATTTCTACTTTCAGACTGCATAACTCTCCTCTGTTCCAGCAAAAAGTATTGTTAGGCATTTAATTCTCAAGAAGACACAGTCAGCATATTTCATCCTAATTTTGCTTACAAATAGTATTTCCATCTGTGTGGACTGGGAAACTGAGAACTGGGAATGATCCAGAATCAGATTGTTTATATTCTGTCAACTTACAGTGTCTTTTGATTTTTCATTGTTTAAACTATATAAATTTTTTCAAAGCTTGCTGTTTAAGATTGATTTCTCAAGACAGTGTCCAGCAGTGCAATTATATTGAGATGACTATGCTTTRTGCTGTTTTTAATCTCTTTTAGGAAATAAAATAAAAAAAAAAAAAGAAAACAAGTAGCTGACTCAGCTGCTCACTAAATTTTCCTGGCTCTAGCTGGGCTGGCTTGGAAGTCAGCAAGGGTCCATTTTAATGGCCCAAGATGCCCCCCTGGTGTTTTCACCATCTCACAKTGGTTGCTGTGTATCAGGTGAAGGACCAAGGAGATGTGATCTTTGCCTGTGAGTTTCCTCTTCCAGCTGCGCAGGTGAATGGAGAAACAGGTGGCTCCCTACCTTCCTAGAACAGCTTCTACTTGTTTCTGCTGCGGAACTTGGCCAAGCGGAAAAAAAATGATGCAAATCTTACTGTATTTGAGTTTCAAATCTCATGAGCAGTACCTGAAAAAAAAAAAATTTGAAAGCAGAGAATAGTATCATAACCTAAGGAGTACATTAGGGGATTTTTTTTTTAATCAGAGTAATAAARTTTCTCAGGATCTTGCTTAATTTCTTAATTGGTGGGAGTTTGTTTTTTTTTTTCATAGAAGTTGAAATGGAGATGTATATAAACCAAGGCAGATACTAATAGAATTTATTAGATAAATCTGGTTTCAGCTGAGTTTGCCTTATATACTGTTCCATGTTTGACAACACGTATTAACTGCAGGCATCATGAGTTCCTGAGCTTGCATAAGATGTCATGTCAGTACATGCAGAAACAGGTCTTGCCTTTGGCCTGCCCTTGTTCTGATAAACTTGGCTCTGCTGGAAGGTAACTGCAGTAGCAATCAATGGCTTTGGTTTTATTAGTTCTCTGTTATTTTACCACTGCTAAAATTGAAAAAAAAAAAAAAGAATTGAAGAATAATATCATTTTAGTGGTTAAAAGAATAGCTGGAAGTGGATTAATACTTATTCATTCACATATGAGTGGGAGGAATTGTTTAATGCATTTGAAACTTCTATGGTTTTTCAGTTATGATCCTTCTCTTCTCTAATGAATCTGTAAAGAGTACCATGCCCCAGCAACTTCTGCTGTGTAGGATTCATTAATAAAATGACATTAGTAAAAAGATCTTTGTCATATTTTCACTTTATATTATTGTACTCTCAATAGTTGTTTCTGCAGCACTTCCATTGTGAGACAACATAATGCACTTTTGTTAAAGCACAATGTTTCTTTGTGCTGAAAACAGGTATACTGCTGTCCTCATTAAAATAATTAGGTTGTCAACGACGACTATATATCTAATTATTTAGTTTGCTGTCTTTGCATAGTCAATGCAGATTATATATAAATCTGAGTGAAGTGCTTCTTTCCAGGTTTGCAGTATTTGATATATACTGATGTATGTCCAGGTAAATACGGTGTTTTCTTTCTTGACTATTTTTTCTTASCTTTATTGTTCTCCTTGTTACAGAAAAGACTTGAGGTCAGACCTTTTGTTTGCATAAATTAACAGAATTCAGCTTACTCTAAGGCTCTAGCTTAAATTCATTGGGCATTTTTTCAATAAATACTACTGGTTGAGATATGTTTCTAGAAGAATTTAAAGAACTTTTAAATATTTTCCCAAAAGAGTGAAAGTAGCCTAACATTTTACATTGAAAGACCAAACATTTCTATTTCTTTCTTTTCTTTTTTTTTTTTGGTTCTTTAATTATTATTTAGCTAGAAATTTTTTTTTTTTTTTTTTTGGTTCTTTAATTATTATTTAGCTAGAAATACTCAACAACCAGTGATAGCAATACAAAGTAAAAGAGGGGTTTGAAGGAAAGTGACAAAAAAAATTAAAAATAGGAGGAAAATGCTAAGTGGAGCAAAATAGTCTGGAATACAAATACTGATTAGCTTGGAAACAAATAGGTAATAGAGATGTACCATTTCTGTAATGATAAGCTACACTGGGGCAAGAGTTCATGTGCTGAGATCTAGCCCAGTGTGGTCTGCTGTCAAGGCTGATATTTTTGTTTTCTAGAATACAAGTGGAACAGTAAGAATTGATTTTTCAAGAAAGAAGATGGAGGTTTTTGTTAGAAAACTCAAATTCAGCAAAAAGTTCAGAAATATGTCTGTTCCAGTGAAGATTGTCCCAAGAAATATTTCACACATCCATCGATCTTTTTCAGAAAAGAGAGAGGAAAACACCTACTCTGCAATATTTGCTGACTAGCATTCACTGACTGGCATGTTCAGTTCATGCCCCTCCTTTGCCTCATTAGTGTAAGGAACTAGAACATAGTCCTCTTGAGAGATTCATGGCTCCAGTCCCTGCCAGCCTCTTCTCTCTCATTGTTTCTCATTCCAGAATGGATGTAGATCTCTCCCTACTCTTGCAGAACTTTGTTTCCTCAATTGTAGAATAAGAAACTTTGTGAAAACTTAAAAAAATAAATATTGATGGGAAAATAATTTCCTAGGCAGCACTATTTGTGGTCAAGTGTGGTTTACTGCCATGGTATGTTCCTCTCTCAGCTCAGAACTTGCTCCCAGTAAGTGACTGATTAGCCACAGATTCTTTAGAAAACAAGATTTAAATTTTTGATACAATAGGAAAAATATTTATTTCTCTCTGTTATTGCTCTCTGCAATTTTGTGATGTTCTGCTAAATGCAAATTGCTCCTCATTACATTATTTTGGTGGCTTGTTTTCAAATGTTCATCCACATGTTTATTTATAAAGAGATTGCTATATATGATGGCAATTACAGTGTCAGTAAAAATGATAATTCAGCAAAGCAAAGCCAATATTCATTGAAGAGGCATGTAGGAAAGTCTTTATTATTTTAAAATTATAGCTAAATAATACCAGAAAAGTGTACTCACACTACAGTGAAAAAAATACTCACTTTAGATACTCTGCTTATGATGAAGTCTCTAATATATTAGTAATTACATGCTCACAATGAGAAAATTTTATGGTTGGRGAAAAGAAATACTAAATACTTATTATTACAGCAATGCATATTATTAATGAACWTAATAAAATATATGAATTAATACACAAAGCAAAATAGTGTATGAGAGAACTCAATGACAATAGTCTTTTGGAGGAGGAGGTGGAAGCCCCATTGCTTGAGTTATTTAAAAAGGGAGAAAATGCAGCATTTTAGAGAAATAGACTGTGCTGCAGAGTTTTGTGCCAGACCAGATGCTACACTGTACTTGCAAAATCTGATAAAAGTGGATACTGAATTTAGCRGATGAAGATGACAGCATGAGTCAGCTGCTGAGTGCCTAGTATCACATAGGTAAGCTGATCTTTTGATAATATCATGAGTCCCAAAGGAACTGCCATCCAGGAGACCTTTTCTATTTTATTTAATCAGTACTAATGAAGAGGCAGTGAAGAAAGACAAGCCTTCCCAGTGACTGTACCCATTTCTATTCTGAAATGCCCTTAAGGTGATTCTTTTAGTTCAATGACTGTACAGAGAAGGCAGATGAAATTAAATGCATTTCTTTAAAATTATCTAAATGTGCTTTATGTATCTAGTGTAATTTGGAGCTTGGAAATTACTTGGGGTCCTTTTGAATCTTGGTTGCTTGACAAAGGGAGAGAGGGACAGTACCTGTGGGGGCAGATGTACTATCTTCCTGTTGCTATGTGGAAACAACATAAGAAAGAAAATACTCCATCAGGTTGGGTCGGTTTACAACACACATTTTCTCTCCTTTCATTTGATATTATATTTCATATTATTTTCTAGGTAAAACTAGTATAGAATATTAATTTTTCAAGGTTCTCAGGGAGTATAATGAATAGTATTAGATGGGGCTGGCATACTCAGATATATGCTTACTTTGTAATATAGTCAATTTGTATTAAATTACTAGTTTTCAAAACAATTTTGTTTYAGCTTGAACTGACATTTTCAGAGTCAAGGCAATTTAAATTTAGCAACTTGACTGCACTTCTTAATTCAAGTGCACGATTGAAAAGATTGAAAAAGCTGTTACAATAGCTTAACTCTAGCTCAACAATTTGAGAGCCAAGAGTAATGGAGAGTAGAAATCATTCCTCTCTCAACACAGGCTGCTATCTGAGGATTAAATCTAGTATTTTGGAGGTACATGAAAAAAATTAGAGCTGATACTTTTTCTGCCCATCTAATTCTTCAGTGAGAAACTGGGCTTACAGGTTCTTACAGGAAAATATAAATAAACTCTTTTCCTCCACAGGAAAACTATGGGTAGTTTTGCTTTGTTTGGTGCTTTGGTTTCTTTTCTGGTGGGAAAGGGTTGGGTGTTTTTAGTTCAGTTCTTTAGCAGAAAGAATGAAAATCAGAATTAAAAATCCCAAATATTTCTCTTASCACCATACTTTTCTGGACTGTCCTGATTACATTCAGATGGGATTTCTGTGAAGGAATTTGCGAAGAGGTATATTTGAAATTGTTGTAGCATCATTTGATGCCTGTAGAGTTCTAGATGTAAAAATATATACATATATGTTTTTGATTTACTACTAAAATCAGGAAATCAGGGAAAGTCTATCAGATTCCATTTTGCAGGTTTTACTTCTTGATACTATTTCTGATCTGATAGGCAGTGTCCTCAGTCACAGAACCACAGAGTCATTAGGACTGGAAAAGACCTCCGAGGTCACCGAGTCCAAGCTTTGACCGATTACCACCTTTCCAACTAGACCAAAGCACTCAGTGCCACATCCAGTCCTTTCTTGAACACCTCCAGGGACAGTGACTCTGCCACCTTTCTGGACAATCCAGTCCAATGCTTAATGACCCTGTCAGTGAAGAAATTCTTCCTGATGTGCAACGTGAACCTTCCATGGCATGCCTTGAGGCTATGTCCTCTTGTCCTCTTGCTGGTTTCCTGGTCAGCATTAGAAAATGCTGAACCCCACCAGTTACAGTCTCCTTTCAGGTGATTGTAGACAGCTATAAGGTCTTCCCTGAGGCTCCTTTTCTCCAGGCTAGACAACTTCATCTCCCTCATACACTTCTCACAGAACTTATTCTCCAGACTCTTCACCAGCTTTGTTGCCCTTCTTTGGACATGCTCCAGCGCATCAATATTTTGTGGACAAAATACTAAAAGTGCAACCCCACCAGTTCTGAGTACAAAAGGACAATCACTTCCCTGGTCTGTGATACACAGGGAATATCTTGTCTTTAACAGATTTCACACTTGCTGAATGTTGATAAAATAAACTGGGACACAAGAGAAAGAACATAATTTGAAGTTGCAGATTCTTCTTACAGAATGTTGTTTCCCATGGACCCATGGACCTGCTGAAGGACAGAATATAGCTTTAAGATTGATGCCAGTCCATTCTCTTCACTTTCATTTCTTGTAAAGCCTACGTATATTAGTTTTTATTATTATTTTAAAATTTTATTTATAGTATAAAAAATTAAACTGTCATCTTTTCAAAGTTTCTGCTTGATGATTTTAAAATTTCATTTCAACCCAAATAAAGGTGAGACTTACTGATAAATGAGGTGTGAGTGACTTCATGGTGAATTATTCATTGACATCTTGGGAAGTAAGATGTCCTTACTAGTTTTCRGGATTTTGGCTCTTGCATCAAGATCAAAGCAAACATAATTGAAATTATGCTAACAATGCTATAAAATATAGAAAACTGAGAGATGGTTGTAGTCTCTTTGGGTTGTAGCAGAACAAATCTTGGAAAATAAGTGCTTTCACAGCTACCTAAAAATCAAATAGAGGAATCTCTGTGGAATATTTTGACAGACTGTTTATCAGAAATTCACTATGTCTGGGAGAAATTGAGGAAGTCTGTTTACATTCCTGTTAACTTTAATACAGTAAAGCTTTGCGATATATCAATATCARTGTGGTGACAAAAGTTCTGCAGTTTAATTGTGGCTCAAATTCTTTCACTCTACAGTTACGTATTTTTGATGCAGAATTAATTTGGAGAATTAATTTGGAGTTATTATCTTCTGAATCTGTGGACTTCTAGCCTTCTGCTTTGGAATCCAGAAGTATTAATGAATTTATTTGTGAAATCTTAATGAGATATTGTTAGTGATTTTGCAGCAGGTACCACCCATGTTAACAAGGTATTTGAGTACATATTTTTTTTTAATGTAAATTGCAAGAAAGCCTATGAAATCTACCCAAGGAAACATGGAAAATTACTGGAAACATAGACCCACGTTTCTATTCCCCCTCTTAAGAGAAATATATCTCTTAGGCTGTTAAAACACTGAGACACAATACAACATTGAATGCCATTTTATGTGTTAGGCTACATGCTTCAGTAAAGTCCTGAGCTTATTTCTAGGAGGAATCCTGAGCTATTTGCTCCTATTTCTTGATAAGTAGACCTGTGTCTCTTGGTTAAAAGAAAGTGTGGTCTTCTCTTTCATGTTCCTCTACAGGGAGGGTTGGGAAATCAGTTTTTTACCAGTGTTGAAGAACATGTCATCTAGAGTATAACATCTATGTATGCCTCTTCTTCACTTCTTTGATTAATTTTATTTTTTTGTTGTTCTTCATAGAATGTAAGCCAAGAAACATATTGTCAAACTTGCTCTATKTAGAAAAAGGCTGAAATGTTTCATGGTATCTTTCACTTTGATATTGTCACTAATTTAAGGTTAAATGCATTTGTGTACCATTTCAAGAAAGAAATTTCTCTACAAATCTATCAGAAGASAGAAATTCCTTTGGAAAAAAAGTTAGAGTTGAAGTAAAATTGATGAGTCAGAGGCTCTGGTCTTTCAAGTCTCTGGACACTAAATCGTTCCTGAGATGCACRTCAGAGGACAGAATTTCACCCTTAGCCAAAAATATGAATAAATATAGAGGATGTGAGAGTGTTCAGTTACTTTCTTCTCCAATTATGGAGAACTGTGGGGGTTTTTGAAATTAAAAACGGGGAGAATAAAAAATCTATTTCAAAGTATTTAGGGATTAAGTAAAGACTTGTTAAAAAAAAAAAAA